>LUCM01004375.1:0-133452 GCA_008360955.1 Fasciolopsis buskii | reverse complement strand
TGATGCTTATGCACATCAGGCATCGTGCCTTGTTGAAATCCTCACTTCCAATGGACAGCTGGTCTGAATTGTACCGGGGCATCAATTCCATGGATCGCCGCCTAAAATCATAATGGGAATGGTAAATATTTGATGCCCTATGCTACCATTTTTCAAAAATGCATCGATCAAGCTTCCAACAAAAGATGCAAACTGGCCTCGAAGCAGCTTACCTCACTACGGTAGCCAGTTTGCTGGAAGGTTTAGACCACATGAATAAGACTCAATGGATAAACTCACTGTGATTAATTCGTCCAACGCCTAAGGTAATGGCTGACATCACTAGAATCCCGATGACGACTAATTAACGGAATAACCACCATCGACCAACGATCGCGGTTAGTTAATTTGGTAAGTGATATAGAAAATAATGATCTTTAGTCGCACCTAAACACTAGGTACATTTGTTTGAGATCGCATTGAGTGGGACTTTTTTCTCCTACAATTTGTGAGCATGCCTTCATTACCATAAACCTCTGATGGAACATCAGGCAACGTCAAAACGGGTGGTCGTCTAGTGATTTACTCAAATGCTGACAGATAATAACTTACGATACGCCCAATGGTGATCTCTTAGACTAAATATTCGTATTAGCTGAACCCCTGAAAACTCCCACGAGCAGTAGAATTTAACAACTTTTGATTTGTTTACACTTCAACAATACTTATCTGTCTGTCTATGTAGTAGTTTTACAATGTTTGATTATCTGCAAACAGATGCACCTGAGTGGCATCAACAATTTCTACTTCAAAGAAAACTCAACGGTCAATCTGTAACTAAAAGGTGAATAAAATTGTCTGACTACCGTTATTGTTTAGTTGTTTAATAAACCTAGTCACAGTGCACGTGATAGCGTGCTTTTAGATAATACGGGCAACTTAACACAAATCCGTGTTTTGTTGGTGAGCGTTCATTCATTTTGAAAATGTAAAATAGGATTCCATAAATATTTATTCATGGTACTGTCGCATGCTTGTTTGCGGGACATCCACTACTTAGATTAGATTTGATGAATCCGAAAATCCATGTGAATGTCTGTGTTCGGACTAGTACGCACTGTCTAAAATTGAAGATATATTCGCTTCAATAAATGGACATTCAACTTGCAAATATAAACACGCACAAAAGTGATGTTCAGACGTTGCTCTTCGCTAAATCGGTCAGTACGGTAAGTGTTTTACAGAGTGGGATACGTACGACCTCATGTCCAAAAAGGAGCATCATAGAACGTAATCAATAGAGGAACGCCGTGTAAGGTTCGTTCATGAGCATTGGACCTTGACTTACTTACGTTGTGTATTCATGAATCTTGTGGTCCGTACGTAAATGGATAAATTTCAAGGCGACGTGTGAAGAAGGCAGAGGTAATCAGGAGCCGTTCAACAATCCTGAAGAACACATTTTTACAAACAAGGAATTGGTAAAACAGTTTCCAACTCATATGAGTGAAGTAAAACCCATTCATGCTCGGTTGCAGTTTACTCGTGGATGAGTTAATTCTTCACGACTACTTCCGCCCTTCAATTTACAAAATGTGGTGCACGTCGAGAAACTCCATCACTTTTATAGCAGTCAGAAAAAAGAACAAAAGTGTGGTATTATAAGTTGTACCTTTTTATCAATTGGTTCTTTGAACTGTTGAACGCAAGCTTGCAAACGAAATTTCTTCCAATGTTTCATAAGTTCAGCACATCATGAAGACGGTCAGAAAGCAACATAAAAATCAACTACAAGTTTTGGCAGTCAGACTAGTTTGGTTGGCACAGAATCCTTAATTTTATTTGGGCATTTCGGATTCGACGTTTGTCTCGCAATTTGTCAGTGTTAAGAGTGTTTCTTCTGTAAGCAGTCGATAGCCAATTCAATGACTCTAAGCGAATCTGACCTCATATTAGGCACCATGGGCAGGCATCTTCCGCTACTGGTAACACCTCATTTCCGCAATAGTAATTGTCACCTGGTATCGTATTTAACTCATATATATTTATGTATATACGTCCTTTGTTAGTAGGACTACCATATGCGTTATATTAACGACGGGCGTTACCGCCAAGGAGAATCCAACCAGTGACCTGCAGGTGGAAACGCCGTGACATTGTGAGCCTGACTATAGCAGATTATCCTATTGTTTAAAACCACAAAGGGTCTAATGCAGTGCCGCTGTCTACGTCTTTTCGTGCAAAAAGATAACTTTCAAAAGGAGTGGGAACGAAAAAGGGTTTTGGTCCGTGGTGGACCGCTCTCTGAAGTATGCCCGATATGAAAGACGTTGGAAAAATCCCCAGAATACCGTGAAATCCACCTTGCTGTCCTTGTTTCGGAGCACCGAACAAAATGCATGTCAACGAAAGTCGAAAAAAGATGTTGGTGTGCACCATCATCCGGGTAATTGAGTGCAATTGGAAGCTTTGCTGAATATGCGGGATTCACCGCAGGTTGTATCCTAACTATACTGTCCCAGTTCCGGCGCGGTGGATATGCACTGGTGATGATTCCTAACAAGGATGAAACAGTTGTACAATGCTTCCATGGTTTCTTAATGGTCAGTTGAGCGATGATGTCACAAGGTGAATTATTTCAAGAAAATATTCAATTTCCTATGGCACTAACATGTAGTTTGATGAGCGTGGACAAATTGCAATGAGTTTCGGGATTTACCTTCAGATGCGAAAGACCAAAATGAATTTGGTTGTTGGATCATGAATCTCCATAGGGATGTCTGAAATATGATGTGTTGTTCGTTACTGTCTTCTTTTGTGAGCAAGTAAAGCACTCAGCTTAAACGATACATGAATTTTGCAGTATTTTCATCAACGTGTATTCTCGATTGATCATCAGGTGAGATTACCAGGATCGGTGGATTGGAGGAAAACTTAATGCTTTAATACATCGTATAATTGCTATACACGTGCTTGTACTGAAGTTAATTCTGAACACAGCCATTCTGTGGTAACAAGTGATTTGTCCTATTCAGCCTCATTCAAATACTGCTTCATCATTAGAAGTACCTTTATACGTCTGACTCCGAAACCTCGATCCTAAAATTAACTAATTTTTCTCAGCTGTTGGGGAGCAGTTGATTGAGGGTGGGACTGATGATTTATGTTAAATCCTCCTTACTAGAAGGTCTATAGACCCGGAGTTTAGATATTTATTAAGTGAGACCAATTATTATTCACTTGAGGTAATAAAACAGGATCCGGTCAGGAAGTTGAATTGCACTTACACACGCCAGTATCCACCACTAATAAATTGCCTGACGTCATTCTGAATGTTTATTCTGTCTCAGCGTGGAGTAACTTTCGATAGACCGTGATGAAATTTCTAAGCCACCGAATGCTCCTATACACCGCTCACAACAAAAATGAGCTGTTGATTGCAACATATAATAGTATGAAAATATACAGCGAACAAATCTAATTACCTTACTAATGAAATTAATGGATCCGTGTAAGCGAAAGTGTGAAAAAATTATGGAAGATAATGTTTTTTGTTTTGTATTTCACAGAAATAGTCCAGTTTAACAATGTTAATCTCCCATGTTACTAATTGACCCCGATTTTTTCCCGGGGATTTTGAATTGACGTTTGTAGTTTCATGAAGTCCATGTTTTTGCGTTTGGCCTCATCAAAACATGATAGGGAGCAATTCGTGTAAGGCGAAGCTGTTTAGAGCATCACCATCAAGTTTAGTGGTCACTTGCAGACTATAAGGTGAGGTCTAAATCCCTGTTGAATAAATATGAACCTAATATGCTTCGAAGGATTAATTTTGTATCACTGATATCCGGCTGCTTAGTGAGAATCCGAAATAGCCTTTTGCCAACAAAACATGGTCAAATGAGTTAACGATTAAGCATTTTGACCCCAGATGGTTGGGTTTGCATATCAATCTGGTTGGGGCTGATAAACACTGTGATCACTAATAAGGATAAGACGGTGCTTCTGTGGTGCGCTTTGATTTCCACCGAAAAAATTATTGGAACCTGCAAGAAATATTATGCGACTAAGAAATATGCCATCAAAAAAATATCTTAGGCTTCAAGTGGTTTGAGTACACTCGCACTCTTATGCATTCAACTTGTGGTGTCGACTTTTAGATGCATGTGGTCAGTAAGTGGATATCCCAATCTGCGTAACATTTACGAAATACTATCGAGATTATTAATTGCAAAATGTCATGTACATTGAACCAGGCTAATGTTAAGGTTTTTTCTGTTGTACCGGCAACTTTGTTCCCTCGTTTTGCGGATGAAATTATCAACTTGTAGATATGAATGCTCAGCTCCCAAATTCTCGATGAGTTGTAGATTTATAATATTTGATGAGCTTGCTCATATATAGCAAATTTATTTGTCATTGGTTTCTTTAGTCAACAAGAAGCAAATGATAACACGCATTTTAACAGAGAACATATGCAACTTCTTGGTAATTTTGTAAGTGAATAGATGACCCGGTTCAACACAGCGGTTCCTTGATCACGGATATTAGTAAGCATATCGTAAGGCTAGGCCTTTTTCGTACAGCCATTTCCCCACACATTGTTTATCACCCCTTGGGTGATTTCCTTCTTCATTCGTGAAGGTAATGCTCGCACTAGGTCTTTCCGATGTTGATGCAATAGGTATATTCTCAGCTATTCCAACATAACAAACTTGCAGTCGAAATACTGGATTCACAAACCTGGCCTGCGCGTTTCGAACGCGTCTATCTCGGACTGCTTCGTGATTGCGACAGCTAGCAGGCTCGATAAGGCCGACCACAAGAGGATTCTCCGTATTTGTTTATATAGTGTGCCGTAAAATTGTAAACGTTCCCATATATAGCTCTACCAAACATGCAGTATCATTTGCGGGCACCGCGGGGTTTTCTAACAAGTAGAAATCCTTTTTATAATGTGACTAATTCCATCTAATGCCATCTGCCTCAGAACGTTTGGGAACAACGACCTAACGTGGAATATTATAGTAAAGCTGGCTTCTAACTCCAAACTCTTGGTGTGATACAGAAACGTCATTGAACTCATCCTGACCTGGTGCTGCTGTAGTAAGGATGGATGTAGATAGAAAAAGTGCTTGGCTAATTGCAGTTGAGCGCCGTCTTTAATACGACAAAGGGTCTAAGTGGCGATTTCGACTAAGGGATACTGGCAAGTCTAAAAATCCTAGTAACTAGCCCTTATTCAGATTTATTCCGATAGGACTGTTCTTCGCTGGCATTTCTACTACTTGATGAGTTCAGTTTTTGTTAGCTGTATTTAAACTAGCTGGCTGGTAGATTTCGCTTTCTTCGAGAACCACTTCCATATTCTCTTGATTTTGGTATATATGTATATACTGTCAGCGAAATCACAGGTGAAGTTTGGCAATATTATTGTTGTTTCTTTTCACTATCAGCCGGATCTGTGACGTATTTGGAGATGTGCGCCACGGCATCTTAGACATTGTATAAGGACAGAATGGATCGGTTGCATGAACGTTTTAAACCGATGCCTGCAGATCTAATATCCACTGTGGGACTTCTTTGATCAGAAAAAATTAGGCTCCTTGAGGCACTTTATATTGCTTACGTTATTAGTAGTCCAAACAAAAGCAATAAAATCGCTGACCACCACTCATCTGTTCATGACATGAAGAGTTGAGATTGAAACATAGAGGTTACTAACTGTGAAATAACATGCTGTGCAATAACAAAACTGCATTAGCTAGCCAAAAACATCGTCTTTTTAAAGCAATAATGTGAAATCGCATGTGCTCCAATTGTTTTGTCAAACTTCAAAGTAGAGTCCGGAAATGATGTGCGTCATCTGAATGCCTGTGGAAATCACCTCATCTTTGGTTGCACAAAGTTTCATCAGTGTTCGTAAAATAACACCAGCGACAGCTGTCGCCATCCGAGGTGTCAGCTAAATAACTGAAAGACGCAAACGATTGAGAATTTCTCTTGAAAAAATGATACCGGGAGAAGAAATCGAAGGCTCCCGATGAGCCGATATTTTTACCAGGTAAACAGACTTGAAATAGACTGAAATGATACTCCCATAGATACCGGATAGGCAAACCTGAAGCCATCGGTAAACATGGCATTCGCACGCTGAATGCTGGTGTTATTCAATCGCATTTTTCTTTTTCGCATCAGATTTTTCTTCCTACTGCATATTTCAGCAAGCAGAAGACGGTGAAAGCCGCCGCACCTTCATTTCGCTTACGCTGCATAGTTGACGGTATCAGCGCTTCCAGTTCTTTGGTAACGCTAACTGTTCGATTACATAGCGACCATTATTTCGCAATTACAACCATATCAATGAAAAATGTGATCGCTCCAGTACACTCTCCTTTTGTGGCACGAAAGTAGCTAAAAATATCCGACTAATTTCAGTCACAACAAACAAACTCACCCTCTTGGGATACTTGTACAGTGAGCAAAGGTAAATTGACATACAGTGATTGCAAATACCCGTGCGTGCCGTAATCTGAAACAAAGCAACTACAATGCCACGGTGATTAATCACGTGACCAACCCTGGCTAGACGCTCCTGGAATGCCGAATTCTATTCAGCATACGATGTTTATTTAGGGGCTACGTTCACGTTGTCGTTAGACGTGAAATTAGTGGACAGTAAACGTGTCTGATTTCTCGAACTGCATGTGAGTCTTCAATACTTACTTTTGTTTAACACAAGTTCAGTCTTTCCTTCAGCAGCGAGTTTGTCGAATGCACAACCTGGATAAGAAAATGAAAATTAGGTGTCGGAAACAAAACGAATTACTATAGGTGCTGAAATTTAAGTGATAATTGTATCCACTGCTGCAACTATTTTTAATTTCAAGTATTGTGCCCCGGTACTGCACATGGACAAGCTAGGCTGAGAGCCAACAAGACGATAGATTTTTTCATTGTGCTGTCTCATTCATGGCATTCGAGAGAAATTTTCACTTAGTAAATTTATTTAACTGAGCGCTTATGGGGCTAAGGTACTGTGTGCATATTCCTGCGCGAATGTATGCCCGTTTTTGTTTGTGTGCATTTGGATCCAAACAAAGTGCACAACAAAAGCATAAAAATGTGATCTTGTCGCAGCCTTCTTCCTACGATTGGTTTGCTCGACGATTTAGCGTAAATTTTTAGTGAATAAGTGGAGGATTTCGAAAGAATAGTTGGTAACAATGGTGCGGATTTGCCTGCTAATAATTTCGTGATGTATGAGTAAACTAAGAGCCTGGGCAATAAGTCATGGATGTTAAACATTGAGCGGATGAAATTCCGAATCCGAGTCTGGCGTTAGTTTGCAAATGGTTGTTTTAATAATGACTAGATGGACAGGGGTTGCACCGTTAGATAAAAATGATAGAGACTAAATAATCATTTTTATATCACTGGTGATTCGAATTTGTCTGTGGCAGAAATACCTTGAACCTAGTCCCAATTAGTTGTCTCGTTTTAGCTAGCCGGGACAAAACGGTCACGTTTGCTTTTTGCAGTGCCCAATACACTCAATAAGAATGAGTATAAGTGAATATGTGTTGTATAATTTAACAAATGCGAACGGGAGAATCCCAAACAGCAGATGGACATTCATGAAATTGCCAGAGAGGCCGTGATGTTGTCAACTGGTCAATAAATTGTTGATCCATTCACTGGTAATCTAAGGATACAGAAGCACGCAATGAGCAAAATGACTATCTGGTCCCTCCAAATGTCGAATAAGTTTTAACAAATTTGCTGCGACCACCTACTGATCAGAAAAGATACTGACTGACTGGTGAATGGTGATATGGATGTTGTCCACTTTTGCGTTCCACTCAGAAATTTGATAGCGTGCAATGAACGTATTGTGCACTCCAATGTACTGACAGTCTGAAAATTGGTCACTGTCCAAGCGAAATGGTCCTCATTTAAATCTAATGTTATGCGAAGTACATCACCAGTGGCAGGTACATTGTTGGATGAAAACATAATCACATACTCGATAAACTTCTGATAGCCTTTCCTTGGTGAACAACAGATCCAAGTTAATAAAGTTGCCAAAATATATGTTTGATGAGTTGCTTTCATCTTGCGCTATGCTGTGTGGGAGAGGGAAAACGATAATATCAAAAAATACTACATTTAAATGGGTGAACCTCTTCAAACCCTTTGAATACTGCGTACAGAAGACACAAATTGCGAGATGCAGCCAGCGCTATATGAAAGACGGAACCCGTTTGATGCGAAAACGTCGAGGTTCAGGAGTTTTCGCAGAATCTACAAAACAGGAGTCTCGTAGAGACTCATCTCATACAAATAAAACCCCAACTGGCACAAATTATCGCGTTAGTTGGTTGATAATCTCGATCTCTCAATAAAATACGACATCGTGTTGCCTAAATGACTTATTTTAATTATCAAATGCTCTAGAAAAAATATTGGTCAACCCTCAGAAAATTTGGTATTGATACAGAGTAAATTTTCGCCAATGTGCCACTACTTGACACGGCCGAATAGTTACGTGATACAATTTCTACACTGAACATGACCTTCCTTATTCCTGTTACATAGAGTAAGAATCTCACACTTTTATGAACTCAAAACGTACGATGTGACTTTTGAAGGATAGCGGTACGAACAGACTGATGGCTCTAAAATGGTTTACGCTGTTCGACCCACAACAGCAGGTGTCATCTTTGCAATGATTGACAAATAAGCACATTACATGTCGCCTAATTCACTAAGCATAAATGGCACATCGATGGCCGATGAATTTCTTAAGCAGCCCAACAGAATGCTCTCTTGCGAGAAAAGGACAACATTCTAGCCTTCCTAGGTATCCTGAGGGCTAGACGTGCAAACGGAACAGTGTGGAAGACCGTTCTTCTGAAAGCAACTGTGAGAGTTACTGCATTCGGTATTCCAGCTTTGCACCAGTTGCCTCTAAACGAGGTCTTTTAAGAACTCCCATCTATATAAATCGAAATATCTGAGCCAAAGGTCAAGTGAAGACTTTCAGGTTAAACCGAAGCATTGACTTAAAAGAATGACCAGTGCCGGCCAACTTAAAGAAGAAAGCAGTTGTAATTATCCTACTATTCAGTTGTAATCGCCTATCCAACCAGTTTTGTCAGAATCTTAAGGATATTTAACTAACGGCCAGAGCGAAGGCTTCAAACACAATCTAAGGGCTGAATCTCAAATAGCAGTTGACAAAGATGGTCGACACAAACAACTTTCACACAAATGATCAGATCAGCTGCACCCACAAGAGAGCATTCATAGGCACAACGGATCGGTGCTTCGGCCAACAAAGTGGGGAGCATAAGCCTAAGCGGTTTTCAAAACAGACGACTTATCTTTCGCCCAAACAGTATACCAGCGCGAAATATTCGGCCTCGTCGATTGCGAAACGCCTTATGATAATCGGCCGCCAGATTGACCCTGCCGAGTGATTCTACAAAATCGGTACTTGCGGCTGCTGGTCTTGTATGGGAATATATCAACCAGCAGATTGAAACCATCACCATATGCGCAAAAGCTGTCGACACCTGACGTGAGAATACGCGACCGACTTTCGCCAAACAGTAGGTTGATCCAATCTGTTTCCATGGCGTTGTGGTCGTCGTCAATTAAAATGCTTTAAGTGCGCAGCTCAACAAAATAAAAAAACATGCTCACATCTCAGGATCCATGCATTTCATCGGTTTTGTTAAAATGTTACGATGATGTCCAATCCCTGACTACCTACTCCGTAACCGTCAGTAATTGAGACTACCGACATTATGTGCTGTGCATAAATTTGGGACATAAAACTAATAGTGAAATCTCACAATATCTTCAATGAATTTTACAGTGCTAGCCGTGATACTTTGAATTAATATAGGTCAATGTAACCTGTTGGCGTAATTAAATTTATTTAATCACTTAAAACTTACAAAGGGAAGAGCACAATTTTAAACTTCTGGATTCTATCCGTGTAGAAGTCAATCGTGTCACTGTTATTTTCATTTTCGTTTCATTGGATTGAAAAACGTCTGTCAACCTTAACCAAGCATTTCAAGTTATAAAATAACAGGAAATTAGACTTATTTTAGCTCCACTGTGAGTGTACTAATTCGTCGTTACGAATACGTAAACAGCTAAACGTTGTGGCGAATCTCATTTCGCTGCTGAGTTCCTAATCAATGGGTGCAACCATCACCACTCTGCATTACTCAGTCCGAGTAAACTTGTGATTTCACTGAACCGAACGAACTTTTTGTTTTCACAGCTTTCTACGTACCATTCTTCCCGTCTTTTCACAGGAGTGCGCATATGTAGTTGCGAAAATAACGCAAAGCATTTGAATCCGACCTATCGCTCAATGGTGGTTGTCGCTATTTTTGCGAAACGTGTAAAGGGAACTGGATGGACAAAGCATCAGCTGTGCTTACATGAATTTCGGGTTTAACTTATATGAACGCACTTCTTCACGTACTATCCTATCCGAATTTGAAGACGAATTAGTCTGCAAGACAATCAAAATGCCTCCATAGTCCCAACCTCGTTCCTTGATGAAATAATGCATTTAACCGAGTTCAAGTTATTTTTGTCACTTTTAAATTGCTACTGACAGTAGCCCAACTAAGAATGGCAAAGCTGTTGCTGAAAGAATAAATTTGACTTTGACCAGTTGTGCCGGGTGGCGAGTTACATTTTAATTTCGTTTGAAGGATTACCATTAAGTTAGTGGATTTGGATATACACATTTTCATAACATTTGAACATCATTTAGCGGATTCTTGGGCGGGTAGTCCTAACTCAAATTATCTCTACGAAATCAGTGCCACGGTTTGTTACTTGACACAATACCTCATGCGATCATGATCAAGTTCAGTTTGGTGTGTGCGTCTTTCTTAGGAAAGCGAATTAGAAAAAGTGACCGTTCATCTCTATTGTGTTGGCTATGACCAACATTTGTGATTAATTGACGTTCTTTTTCCTCCAAGTCGTCAATAGGCACTTCGGTATTTGACCCTATGCTAATCCAAATGTTGGACCAAAAATATTATACAACTAATTCCAAAATGATGCATGTACATCAAGTTAAAACAGATAGCGGCATTGACTGCTCAGTTACAGTTGCACGGGTACACGCGCTGGTCATACAACCTCCACCTTTTCCCCCACCAAACATAACTTCTTCGTACTACAGGCATATTTCTTCCAAGATTGGAATTCATTGGGTCAATTGGAAAAATTACCTAATTCTGAGTTCACTTCCGACTGCTTAATTGCCTTGAAAAGAACCGCCACGGTGGTTCACGCTATTTTGAAACTTGCAGATCCACTAACACCGGTTTCTTATTTTGTTTCATGATGCAAGATGTACACAACTGGCTGTACGTGTGGGATTTCTTAATGTTTTAGTACGTATTTCAAATGCCTGTAGAATGACGAAGGCCAAAAAACGTTTAATTGGTATTTGAAGGTGTACAAGCATAGACAATGTGATGTCTGTGACAGGCGGCCTATTTAGGCCATGTTTTCGCGTCTAACAGATCTGAAAACCTGAAATTGAATTAGTCACTTATGAAAGCACGAGAAAGACGTTTCTTGTAATATTGTCAAGTTGATTTGCTGGGGGCAAGAAAGAGCACGATACGATTGCCGGCGACGAGACTAAAACCGCTATTTTAGCAACAATCACATTTATGAGCGTATTCCCAGTTGCAAAATGCGATAAGTGTGGATCGCGAGCCTTCCAGGATTTTGATTTTTGTTTCTGAGGTTCACCTTTCAAGAAAAGCGGAAACCTGAACAAATATCGAGTTTTTCTCAAACTCCAAAAGAAATTGCTAAACTTTAAGGGTGTAATGATCTTGCAGCTTAGTTGGAAAGATTTTTGTCGTTGTTTCTGAAAGTTTAAAATTTTTCAAGCATACCCAGAAGGCAACATGTATTTGCTTCTAAAATGTTAACACAGGAAATGTATGCAAGTTGATTCTTACAATAAACGAATCCAATTTGCTTCTGTGGCGTTTATTAGTGTTCTTCCAAAATTGTCGCGTAATTGAAACCTGACTAAGGTCTGCACGCTTTCTTCCTAAAGAAATAATTCAGATTTAAAGGACACTGTCTGATAAATGCGCCCGGCCTTCACAAAACGCTCGAAGTATTCATTGGGAAGGGCTTAACTTATTTCTAGATGACTTATATTGCATCCAGTGCAACGATTTTCATCCGCTAAAACATCAGTTTTCCGCGATACTACTATTATTCAGGCCCACTCTGAAGGGACAGGTAGAACTGACCAGTTACGAATGCATTTTATGATCTGTGATGCTCCAGACAAGCAGAAGAATTTTGACCCCTCGTAAGAAGCAGGGACATTTGACCAGTGCCCATCCGTACATAAGTTATTTTCGTGGAGTATAATAGATTCCTAAAACATTTGTCAGAAATCAATGTTCTTATAAGAAGGTTTTGCGTTTATTTATCATCGTCCATCCCGACCCCAGGTAGAAAATTTCGTGAAACAGTCGGCTGCTTCTTGGTAGATTTGACTGACTGTACTTATTTATCCTTTTGCTTTGGAATAATCACTGGTCGAAAACAAGTTCTTTTAGTAATTTACACTTTGAAATCAACCATCCATAACATGTTTAACAGCGGGATATCAGACAGCTATTTCAAGACGGGTAAAAAGTCTCTCATTGTTCGCCCTAATGATGTCCGTTTCTTTTACTATTGGCTTAAATATAAAAATGACAATGACCCGTTTGTGCAACAAAGGGTGGAGAAACAATACGCTCACTTTAAGTTGAAAGCCCAGACTAATTGTAACAAACAATTGTTGAGTCCAAATAATCCACATGTGCAAAAAACATTTGATAATTCAATATTTTGAATAATATCCAACCGTCATCAGTAAAAAAGTACCATGATTACTCACCATAAGTGTGGTCATCTCGTTGCATGTTTCAATTATATGCCAACGTAAATTGCTCCATGACGCCTTAGTAACTGCATTAAAACAAAGTGAAGTAAGCAATTTCACCTTTTCAAATGAAGCATTACTTTATTTGATAAACTTCTAAGAACATAATGAAATCTTGGACGATTTCCACTGGATGGATCATGGTTGCACGAGCTTCTGATGACTTCACATTACAACCAACATTTGGTGTTAAAACACAAACGATCCTTACTCTGTTTGTTTTACGAAGCCCACAATTAAGTGACTGTGTATATTCGGTTTGGCTTTCTACAGTTTCCTGAAAGTGCGAGCTAGATGAAATATCAGTTTAGACGCTCACCGGATCACACAGGTGTGGAGGTGCAGCAGTCTATTCGACGAATTACCAAAACGCCCAATTAAAATCGAAAAAAGCACGACTGTGGACTGAAAAAAGAAATTGCTTCAACGTGCGATACCTTGGAGTGCGGATAGCTGTCGGGCCTAGATTGTTTGTTTTTATGCCTGAGTTACGTTCGCTGTGTTTGGGTAAGTAACACAATTGGGTTTATACTTTCGACCGACATTGTTCAAGTGATTAACAAACAAATAATTTTTTCTATTGTACTGTATTGCAGATTTCCGCGTACAATAAATGATGTCGTATATAATTCAAAAATGTGAGGGTAAAAATAAAGTAGGTGGAAATAATAGAATAAAAGAGTACACTCATCACCTCGTAAAAACGTGAAAAAACTCATCGAGGAATAATCAGAACAAGTTACTAAAGGTTGCAGATAAGTGCTGATCACATAGATTAAGCGACAATTCATTTAGTGGTATGAAAGACACATGGCTAATAACTGATAGTCCCCGACGAAGAATTTTAAAGTCTTTTCTTAGTGAACCTGGAAAGATAACTGAAGAACAGTAAAGAAGAAGTGTAAAAAGACATTGGCATACAAACCGGGAGATGGTGGTTTGTTTCACCTGATTTGAAATGACAACCGTCGGATTGTTTTTGCACAGGTAGAAATGTGAGTAGTCCACTTCAGATTTTTATCAATAATAACTCCTAGATATTTCACAGAATCAATTCTGGTAAGTGTTTCTGAGTTGATGAGAAACGTTTCGGATGAGTAGACTGACCGAGAAAAAGAGAACAGACATCGGAAAACTTTGAAAATCATCGTTGTTCGAATCGGTTTGAAAGAGGGCAATATCGTCAGCATACTTAGACACATAACAGGAGTAGCTAGTTGATAAGTGGCTGATGTAAATAGAGAAGGGGTACGGTGAATGAACAGTATTCTGAAGCACTCCTGAGCTGTTGGTCAACAGTTTCCAAGTTTTACCGTCCATTCGTGCGCACTAAGTTTGGTTAGTAAAGTAATCAGACGGCCATGCTAATAATGGCTTGGGATAACCAAATGTTTCCAGTATGTGAAGTAGAAGAGAACGTGGGACAGATAGTTTAAAAACGCGCAACACACGGATTTCATTAATGCATATAAGGACTTACAAATGTGGGGTGAATGAGGGATGGGACAAGGTACAAATCGGATCCGTTAGATTTATAGGCAGACTGAAAAGGGCCGTCAGGAAGATGCGTAGAAGAACGTAGGCGTTTAATTATAGCACGCAAATGCTTTGTTTTGCTCATCACGGTTTCATTCGCTTTTAGTGAACGAATTTTATCCAGAAAACCAAATACACTGTTGTACCAGTGGCAGTGAATGAATCAGCAATAAAAATGCCAAATTAGAATAAATGAGTCTTTTCCCTGAAATATCGCGGACCACGAAGTTCAGGATAACGCCTCGCCCCGGTATGCAAGCGCGGAATCACTTTCGACTCGCGTCGAAAAGATGTTCATGTGGTATTTTGAGAAAATTGTGATTAGAAACTTATGTGATCATCCACCCTATCTACTAGTGTTTATGACTGTATGTCCAAGAGACACTTTCAATCAAAATCTGCTTTGAAATTTGTTGACCCAAGGTGAAATTGATAAATCGGCTTAATCTAAGCATTCTTCTCTTAAACTTCGGGAAAGTTGCATATAAATATAGCTCAAAACTGGCTGCATTTCACAATGAAGAGAAAAAGAGCGGTGTGTTTCAAAATACATGCATTACCTACTTTGTTTCCCGTCCTCAAATGCTTTCCCAAGAAGTCCATACATTTTGCACAAAAATCGAAAAACTGCTTGATTTAGGTGTTACTTGGGATATTATGTCTACTGAATGCCTTCACTACTGCATAAATGACGCAAGAAGCAGACTAACTTTAGTGCTCAAAGATATACTCTTTTTAAACTAACTTTATCAGAAAAGTTACATGCAAAAATTGAACCTGGATAAGATTGCAAATATTTTTAAATTAATCCTTTCCCGTACGATCGCAAAAATTGAATAGACTGTAAATGTTTACTTGTCTCAGTTTGGTAAATCGTCATTTAATTTCATATTTCATATCGTCGACCTCGTTGAACGAAGGTAATACTAACAAAATCAGACGGGCACCGTCTTGTTTACTAGTCAGAAATAAATGGTCCCTGGTGGTGTTTCGTGGTTGGTACTCATTTTCTGACCTACCCGCTCCAACTTCACTGACTTCTAACTACTTGTGCTCTTTCGCTGAGCATATTCACTGCCCTATAGACCATTCTGCAGGGCACGCGGAAACCAGAAAATGAAGTCTATAATTTCTCGTTGTTTGTATGTCTAGCTAGCAGAACTGCTTACTCGATCTTTTCACAGGTCTGCATGAAATGGTACACTGAATAGGGTTTGCGAACAGCTTGATGTCAACAGTTAAAAGTGTCATCGTTCAAGTGATCCATAAATGTCGACTGTGACCGCTAGTAAACGGCTTAATGTAAACCAACTTCACAATAGGCATCAAAAGTCGGAAACCGCGTAAAAATACTCACATCATTGACCCATATAAAAAATTTATAGATTCAAGGTACTAAAGGCATACGGACCATCGCGGTGCGAAATCTGGTTCCTTTCCTATGACGTCGTACAGTGGATGAGGATACAGACAAAATCCAAGTTTACTTCACTTTTTCCAATTCTTGCGGTTTGTAGTATCAGCATCATGTTCTTGCAGGCTTACTAAAACCTGAGACGAAATTACTTTCTAGGGTTTAATTGTAAGGCCGAAGTGGGTTTTACTCTGAATGTTATCACGTTGAATACACGTTTTCGTGTGAAAAAATACGCCCTGAGAATAAAAGAAAATCAGCTATGTTATCCACATGAGGCCATGGATGAAGTCGGGACCCTTGCATTTATAACCTAAAAACGAAAACGCAACGTGCGGTGTGGAATATCTCGGGATTTTATTAGAATATTCCAACTATTGGCTATCACGAAAGTCGAAGAAAAATAATTTCGTGATTAATATTCTTTATTCGGTCTCACCCATATGGTTACACATGCGATTCCAAGATACGCACCGCGTGCCTAGTGATTTTCGGTCCCAATAGTCTCTGAAATAGACCATAACCTCAAGTCCTGCTCACAGGGATGTGTATAGAACTTGATATCAATAGAAATATAGCTGAAGAGAAAAGCGATGTAGGTAAAACGGAAATGGAAAACAAAATAGGGAATGAAATCTCATTCGAATAACTAGAAGCGTGAATAGACGGAGAATTCCTTTAGCAATCACAAATTGATTCGTCGGAAATGAACTTTTTTATTCACGCTCCTAAAAATACAAACGAAATTTTGATGACGACTTAATAAAGAATTTCTCAAATATAAAATGGATGGACATGTACACATATCTGAAGAGTGGATGTAATCCTCAAAACCCGTCGTTCGCTTGTTTTTTATTTGTTCAAACTCAAGCCGAACATACTACTAGAAAAGAAAGAGATAATTCATTTTATGTATGGTTAATTGCATGTACAGCCATGTTAATTCTCCCGGTCTACATCCTCGATCGTCTACCATAGTACACAGTTCTTCTGCTGCGGGACATATTCCAGCTGCCGAAACACGGCCAAAGTTTTGTTAAGGATCCACTCCATGAGTGACCCGTCAGATGCTGTGGACTGCAAATCAGCACTTGAGACCAAGCGACCAGTAACATTTGAGAAACGGCCACGAGAAGTATCAGGACCGCCAGCTAAAGAATTTCCGGAAGGACAGCGACAGAACCGTGCGGTTCAAACAAATATGGTGTTGTTGTTTGAAAATGAGGGTGAGCAAATGTTTTTGTAGAACAAACTATACGTGCGCCGCTAAGTTAGCAGCAATCAGAATGAAGAACAATCTGATGTAGTTCATAACTAGGCCCCTCATTATATTTAATCTCACATGGGTAACAACTCTGTTATTCCAATTATACCATTAACGATGACAAATAGCACATAAAGATCGAATTGAATAACTAGAATGTATAGGACAGTAGAACCCATGTTTAGGAGCGAATAACAATTTCAGGTATGCAATTACCCCTGGAAAAAGCAAGTATGACTTGTTTGCGGAAAGTTGACGGGAGACGCAACAAGCATTGAGTGGAAAACAGTTGTTTAAGTCTTTCGGAGGTGGAATAAAAACCGCTTACAAAACAGAGGTCGATTCAATCAAAATAAATTGCGGATCATTTGAAATATCTGCATGATATTGCCAGGCCTGAAATCTGATCAAAAGCTGAAAATAAATTGGCCCGTCAAGTCCAACTCAGCAATCAAGATACCACGGAAACCGGCGAACTACAGATATAATCGACCTTAAAAGTTATTAAGTATATTCAAAGTCTTCTATCAGGTTTTAACTGCGGACAGCATATAAATATGAATGTCCTATGGGACAGTAAAACTTTATCAATTTTTATGTAACTTTTTAACCTATTTCGATGAAGCCATAACCAAGCATGAGACTGGAACTCAGTTTACTCTGTATCAAAATATACGGTCTTGACGCCTTCTAATGGACGAAACAACCGAATGAGGACCAGCTGAAGCGTGTAACAACCAAGGTGAATGGAACAAAGCAGTATAAAATTACATCGCGAATTTAATGAGTAGAACAATGCTACACGTAGGCGTTTGGGAAATGTTACTCTGTCCTTGATGACCTTTTATTCGTACCCTTGGTTGATGTGTGGGCAGGCATACCTGAAAGGAAAGACACGAGCGAGGATAGCTTCTTCAAATAGCCGTATTTTATTTTAACCTTCCGTTCTAGAATCTAATTTAGTAAACCTATTTGTACCCATAGCAACACAGTTACCTCACTCGGAACTTGCGGTGTTTATTCTGTTCTAACATCGCTTGTGTAATTAAGAAAAACTATTTATTTTTTAGGCTTACAAGCGGATCGATGTACTTGATCCACCGCAATGGAACATTTTTGATCCGCTCATCCGTCTAACGCAGTTTGTGAAGTTTCATTTCCCAATTTTGCCGCTTCCACATTTTACGAGGGTCACGTTTCTATTTCCACCAAATTAAGTGTGTGTTCCATGTGTGTTATTACGATTAACATGCAAACAGCATTTGTTCCTAGAAATTCAAGCAAACTTTCAATCCCTTGCATTCTGTTAACTATTTTTGCATTAAAAACTCCAATTATTTGCTCGAAAATTTAGCAAACCTAGCAATAAAGATAAACAGTTGATTAATGGCACCGTCCGAGAGGATCTAATATGTGGTTAATTATTCCCGGTTTGATTCATTTTCCGTGTTTGTTCCTTCTTCCGAGAATGCAACTAAAATTGATTGCTTCAATTTAAAAAAGCAAATAGTCACCTATTTATGATCAAAGCTATTCGAATCCTTGTTCGGTTGCCTTTTCTATTAGCAAATACTAGTTGATTAGAGTAACAACAAATCTGTCGCAACGGGATGAGCATTGCTTCGATTGTGAGATATACGGCCAATTAAGATCCTCGCCAAATGACGTACCGTGTAATTGCCCTGTTAGTATCGTTATTTTTGCCTTTTATTTGGTGGAATATGCGGTATCTATAACATTGCCATCGTGAAAAACCAACTCATATGTGTTACGAGCGGGTTTTTCAAATATGGCATTAAAGAATCTGAGTTGATGTTGGCGGAAATCGTAAAGGCGCTCCCTTTCACAGTCCTAAATTAAGACATTGGACGGAAAAATGAAAAAAAAATATTTATTTTGCCCAAAAAACTTCCGAAGGCCTTGTGGCTAATTGTCAGTAAAAGGATAGACATTTGGAGGAGATGGTGAAATTTCCAAAATCAAACCGGCGGGCCGAATTATTAATTTGGCAGCCTGAAATGACGTTGAAAGAAAGATGCTAAGTTTCATGTTAACGGTTTTAGATAATGCGGCTAAATAAATGCTATACGGCTTATGAAAACAATACTATCGGTAGTTTGGAATTCACGGGGCCAGACCAAGATAACCTTGATAGAGACTCATCAGTCAATCATTTCTAATTGTTCTTCGGAAGCCATGAACGGTTTAGATAGGAACAAATGCTATGGGTATACTGTAACAGCTCGTTTTTTCGTTCAGCGAGAACATCCCAAAAATACACGGCCAAGGTGCATCGAACCCAGAGACACACCTAACTGCTTATTTCAGGCATTCTACAGCCAGTGCAGTGATGAACGAATCAAACAACTGCTTAATCCTGTGGTCATTCAAAGCTTCTGCGATTTTGGGATTTCACAAACCGAATAGCATTTTTTTGGGAAATATCAAAGGATCGTGTTCTCTTTCCAAAACACCGCCGGTGGAATTCCTTGAGATGCGTATCTACGGTCAAAATCCACGTCACTTGGGTGTCATACACAAGCGCACACATCAACAAGCTCAAAAATTCGCCCACGCTACTTGTGGAGACCGCATTCTGCTTGACTTTTGTCAACTTTAGACAGAATACTCCCGGTTGTCATTTCATATGGTTAGCGAGCATCAAAATTAATTTTAGTTCCAGTTAACAGTGTCTTCAAAGTCACGCTTCTGTGTATACCAGAAACTGAGAGAATAAACCCCTTTTACGTATAACTCGTGCAGATCAAATTAAGGATTCCAACGCTTTCGAGCAAGTAAACAGGCAGAAATGGGAAAATCCAGTCTAAAGTAAATTCAGACAATGGGTATATCCCGGTAGTGTTCTTGTTGAAAGCAATGGATAGCGATGAAAATATTTGGTCCAAAGTTGTGGAAATTCAGAGAAAAACTTCTGAACCAGGACCGCAGTTAGATGAGCATTCAAATGCAAAGCACTTCGAGTTGAAATAATCCTGAGTGCAGCGAAAAACGTGACGTGTGAAAAGTCTGATGTTGGGCGCAGAACTAACTGTCTTACCGTGGATAAATTATGCATTATCTGGGTTACTGATTCTTGGAATAAGTAGCACTGACATACGAACCATTATGCATGCTTGTACAAAGAAATCATATGGTATTCTGTATAAACACAATTGTTTGCATACTTAATCAGATTTTAAATATGTTTTAGTTTGCAGTTCTTTTGATCAGTAATGAAACATTTACGGTAGGAAACCGTTGCTAGTCAAAGGCTACCTAGTAGATAACTGATCAGAGATCATTGTAATCCACTGTGTAAAGCCCACTTCTAAACGTTGCAATGCGATCCTTTTGAGCACGACCGGTCCGTTTAAAATAAAACATCACTGAAGGTTTTTTCTAACAAAACCATAATATGAGAGGATGCTCAATGAACAATTGATACGTGTATCATAATATCCAGAGAATTTCTGTCGTTTATTTTTTCTGTTTATCAAGTTCATTACTCTTTCAATGGATGAATTAAATTTTGTGACGCCAAAATAGTGAAATATAGGACCAACCATCTGCTTTGTGACTGTTTTTCGTTGCCTAGTATAGAATAACATTTTGTACTAATCGGCCCTTTAAAGGTATTTCAGTGCAATCAAAAGTGAGATAGCGTCAGTCAGTATGTCGACTGTTCCTTGTTGGGACAAACGTGATGACTCATCTGGAGAAAGATTAATAAATGCAAAATCAATCTTATTAAAATGCTTGTCCACTAAGTGCAAACCATTTGGATTCCGGTGTATCTTTTGTCCCGACTGTCATACTAAGTCCCGTTCGATGGAATGAGGTAAGTCTCAGAATAATTGTGAAAAATTGAAAAGAAGAAATTTTTCGTCACTTTTTAAAAAACTGGATGATGAGCTAAATGAGTTTTTCCCATTTGTGAATACCAGTCACGCATAAAAGACTGATGGTTTCTCAAAGCACTCATACCAAAACTATCAGGAGTCTAAAGAGCTAGATAAAGGGGTCCTGCAGAAAATAACTTACTATGGCCCAAGATAGTCAGTAATTAGGTCGCCTTTAAAAACTAGATTACCAGAACTGATGGTCTGGTTTGCTGATCGGCACTGCAACCGAAACGAGGTAATAACCTACAAGCTGACTTTTGATAGAGCAAACTTGAGTAGGAACCAAAGAGGCAAGTGTGATTGTTCTAATTTGAGGATTTCCACCCAAGAAAATGATAATTCATGCCAGTAGGTCTGACTTTATCTTGTCCCCTTCAAGGAATTCTGTCTTACGAAAAGAATGGAATCTGAATGTGGTGTGATTGTAAAACTTGCTTTGAGAAAGACTACCCACGGTAGTCGAAACGTTGGCGCAATACATTTACCAACAACGCTGTGTTATTAACATTATGTCATTCACAGAATGTGGTTTGCTTTTAAAAAATAATATTTTGCGGTAAATTATACATGGAATATATGACTTGCCTAGGTTTTCGATAGAGAAATATAATATACGTGGGAGTCGTACCATGTGGGAAAATGGTGTCCACTAAATTGAAATTACGTCTACCTCCAATGTCACACTGATTTTATTGTCTTGGCTAGCTGTTACAGACTCGCAGAACAAAATTTTGATTCTTCTTGTGACTACATCAAATAAAGTAAGCGATAGTGACAACGACGGACTAAACTAATCGATTGCTATGTTTGACTGCAACAAAAATAATAGCATTCTAGCTATCTCAGGCCTGCAGAACATTCCGAGTTGCTTAAGTTTTTCAGTTTACCCGAGAAACGGTCCTTCATTACCTGGTAGCTGTGAATGGTCATTAAGTTTCGTTTTATTAATTTTGATGTTAAACCCGTTTCATGGGCATTCTGGATAGTGTTAGTGTAAATCCGGAACATGTTATCGATATTTTCTGCACCTGGATGCAGATATCGTTATTCTAGTTCCATCGCATTTCTCAGAATTTCTGAAACATTGAATTCGCCGCCCAAAATTTTAGCGGTAGAAAGTTGTTATCTTACAAACACCATTATCCAATGAGGTATTTACGCATGTGAAAAAACCTTCCCTCATAGTCGTTTATCCGTACAAAACAACGCCACCCTTTCCCGTCTTCTTTAGTTGCGCTTCGTCACCTGAAACCCAAAGCAGTAAAACCTGTGGAACTGCATTTTGTTTAACCTGAGTTAAATCCAAAGTAACAACGCTAATGACCTCCTTCTGACAATAAACTGTCGGCAGGAAAAAATGTTCCTACTTTTGCAGTTTATGTAGTGTTTAAACCCTTGGAACGTCCCCCACTTACTGAATTTAGTCGTCAAAATGCGGTCATTAACTTAACCGAGAACAAGTGGGGTAACCGGACTGAAATTGAGCTAAACATTATTGGCCTATAAAACAAAAAGATGACAGGTAATCACATGAACTCAATATTGAATTTGTGATGCAATGGATGGACACGTCCAGATGAAGTGGACTTACACACGTCGGTTTGCGGGATTCTGCAAAAACGTAAGCCGTGTATTACTAGTCTGTAGTAAACACGAATGTTGCATGTAATGAAATGATTGATTTATGCATACGCATCTCAAGGGCGTACTGGACTGTAGATTACTGATGTCTAGTAATGGTTGACTTTTCGTTGATTGACGGGTTAATAGCAAAACAACACCGGGAGAATTTTTTGACTTCCTGGAGGAAAAGCTGATTCTAAATTTTTGCTTGATCAAACAAATTAATCTTCTTATTTTTCATGGGTCGCTTAGCTTTTCAGCAATATTTTACCCGAATAACGGAGAGCTATATTTAAAGCCCCAGGTACTTTACTATGGTATAAATACCTTAAAATTTGTCCCAAAACAGAAATGCTTATCGGCAATAATATAAAATTGTTGGATATCAAAGAACTTAGGTCCAATCATTGGCATTTTAGTAGCTGTATTAGATATGTCAGAATCACTGTTGACGAAAAACAGCAAACCTGTCGGTTCAACTACAGAGATTTCATTTAAAGTCCTAAATGGACAAAATAGTTTCACCAGGACTGCTGGTTTCTCACCAAAAAGTACAGAGTCAAGTATATGTTGGTAATTTGTTTTAAATTCAGTTGAACTAAAATAGTGCATGTTACGCAAGACTGTCTTTCAATTCATCCTTCGCCTGAACATGATTTACTGTCATTCGTAACGAGACACGCAAATGGTGCACAAACATGCACAACGTAAAGCGGGTATCTGGTACGGCGTAAACCTATCCTGTCTCACTAGTCCAAATATCCGACTTCATCAAAATTGTATAAGACCGTAAGCAAGAATCATAGGAATTTTCACCGGTGTACCTTTCCCGTTGTTGTCAGCCGTATTCACTTGCACGAATTCAACTACAATGGTGCCTGCGTGATATTGTTAACAGTTTGTTGTAGAGAAAGCGAAAAAAATAACCAAGAGGTTTGTGAAAAAGACAAGCTAGCAAAAACTTTTGGGCTATTCAATCATTCATTTTGACTACTTCCGGTAACTTAAGTCATTTCACATCCTTTTAAAATAACAACAAGAATTTTGCGGCTAGGTGTAGCAACTATCCCCTGTGAGAAAAGGTTAATTAAACAATTGTGGCAAGCCGGATTTGTAAACATAAGTGACTGGGTGCGAAGAGCGAGATTTGACGTGGACTATGCTTGTCAAATTGCCGTTTGTCACGTTTAGGTGGCCGGGAGAAAAACAATTCGTGTTTTACTTTCATGCATGGTCAATTTGTTTATTTTCAGAATAGTATCTGCTAAGTGAAATAACAACCACTTTTATCGTAAAAGCATTTTTATTAAATAATGATTTATCACAGTTTTCAGAGTTTTTGGGGAAATTGCCTTAGCACACTATTACCGGTTGGCTAAAAACACACTACTCCCTAATCTATTATGTTGGAATGCCTATGGAAGTTATTCGGAAATTTATGACAACGGATACGGGTAAAACCGTCAGAGTACTTAACTAACCTACTACCAACTTGAATCGGACCAGTCATTTTAATTCATTTCTAATGGTGTAGACGGATTAAAATACAAGTGGTTGGGTAATGTGATTGAACATTTGTAAATCTAGGCAGTGCTAACAAGACTTATTGACGTGGAAATAAACAAGCCTATAATAGGAGCCCGAAACTCCGGATATTGTTTAGTTAACTGTTAGCTCGGTTTGCAAAGAAAGACGGGTTTTGGGTCAAGATCTCTAAAGTGTCCTGCAACTTCCGAAGGAGTTCTGGCCACCGGTATATTCCGTTCCAAGGCCTGGAAGTATCTTATTTAGTTGTAACTAAAATCTCCATGGGTGAACATTTCCCAAAATAATGGTTGTTTTGTGAATCAGGCATTGTAGAAGCCCATTGAGATGTTTGAATTTGATTGCATTAATGCTGTTTTAAGTAATGTTCATTAAATGCTGAACATGCATGCTGGAATCTTGTAGGCATATACCCAGAGGATATCATGCAGTTTTGAAGCTGAATCTTTTCCCCTAGAAATAATATTTTTTATTTAAAGTAAACAGTAGTGAGCTATGGTCCTTTCAGGGCATGACTGCAAAGTTGTTGCATTTCACATGCTTTTTGTTTGCCTTTTAGGTTTTACTGAAGTAGTTTAACAGCACTTTGATCGCTACTGTTTCTATCACGTTCCTTGTAATTAGTATTACTCAGATTGGTACTTTCGCTTCTACAACTGCAAAGGACTTTTCTGTTTTTTGCATGCGAATTAAGTACGGCCTTGGTTTCCATCCCTGAAGAACTCGTGGGAGTGGAGACAGTTGTTTAAATTGAATGTCTGCGAAATGTAAAACTGACCTTTTTCAGAAATTCTGATTTGTCAATTTATTCGAATATTCGTTCACTCGGAAGTAAAATGTGTGGATATGTTAGACCATAAAACCTCTAATATGACCGAAATGGCTAAACTGTGTATCAGTCAACAGTACAGATCACACCTCAAATCTTAAGTGAGCACCTGAAGTTTTAAATATGGTCGCTTGCTGAACAGCCAAAAATAATTTTCCACCCGTCAGCATTGCAAATGATCCCATCACAACGCTTTCATCGTTTTTAATTGCATGTCGGGCTTTGACATCACATGACGAATCACTCGGATACTGAGGTTAAATCTCCTAACGTCAAACACTAGTCCCGCAGTCACAAAATTTGCTTCACTGTTGTTGTTGTTCCTACGGTATGTGCATGGATTCTATTGGTAAATTTTTGTTGTTACTTAAGGAGAAAGATGACACACAATACGTGAATCTGCCCATGAAACACAACCATGATTGGTGAATAGAATGAATTGAATCCTTACGTCCACTTATTTTGATTCTACTAAGGCCGATAGGAAATTTCATGTTTCATCGTGAACACAACGATGGTTCTTAGCTAATTATTTGAAACACGTATGTAGACAAAAAGAAACAACATCATCCTTTCGATTGTATAAAGTTACCGAACGAAATGTCCTGACAAGCAGTTTTGCGGTAAGCCCAAGAAAGATGCGAGGGAAGAAAACTGACGAAACAGCGAATCTGAAGAATAGCAAAATTTTTCAAATATTACTTTTATTTGTCTTGAAAACTGCATTCTTTGTCAAGGCGAAACAAACTTGATAACCTGCGATGTACAATTTGGATTATTTTATCCGCTTTCAAGTGGTCTCATTTGTGAATCCTATGTGTACGACTTTGTCGATTATGTTCAGCAGGAGTCCACATTGAAACAGCATTCATCAACTGAACTCATCCGTTATTACTGTTCTACCATTACCCCTTAGATTAATTGTAGTTTGTCCTAGATAGTTTCCATTTAGACCATCGCAATGTCGTTGAAACGAAGTCAAGTTTCGTAAAGGTTTAGAGGGATGAAAATCCTCAGCTTTGAAACATATCACGGAACCAGTGAATCGTGTAAAGACATACTAGGATGGGGTGATTTGAAGTCCAGACTATTTGCGGTGAGTTGTTGGGGTCCACTATTGTCATTACGATATTATGACGAGGATCAATTTTAAAAGGAGCTTATTATCCAGACATGGGCATGAAACTATGCAACAGGAAGTTGGAACTCTGCAATGGAAACGATGTGACGGCAAGGTGGAACTACCTACTAAGTTTCAGTACTGAAAGAAGTGTGGGCAACCAGCAATTATTTGGTAGTGGTTCTCAAAAGTGAAATGCTTCAGTTCGAGTGTGATCCATTAAAACTTGATTTAACTTGGGCGTGTCCAGATTATGAATGGCCTAACTTAGATACTATGGGAAGTGCTAACCCTCTGAAAATTAAATGATTCTTCACAAAATAAATGGTGACTATGTACACTGCCACAATTACGTTGCTGCATCCACTTACATATAAAGTTAATAGTAAAGCCACCTAAGCGACAGACTAGGGCAATCAGTGCCGCCTAACAACTGCCCTGAAGTGGCTCTTTATGCGCCTCCAATCCATTGAACCAGAATATTTACGAACACGTTTCGCAAAATATATCCCTGCAGATTTTTCTAGCGTTCAGCAGAATAAACTATTATTGTGAACTGCAATGTCTTTCTTGAGTGTGTGGAAAAGATTCTCATGAATTTTATTGTTTTGTTCGCATAACTAATCATATCATTCGAAATCTAGGAACATGTTGTCTGAATTTAGGTGGCAATTAACAAAGCCTTCCAGAAAATCGATCCGTTTTCCCTGAATCCATGCCAAGTCCGATAACATGGTTGAAACATAACTAGTTTAGGTCTAACTATTACAGTATCAACACATCTTATGCTAATGTGTTGCATAAATTTAACCTCATTTTAACCGCTGCTGCGGTCGTCTCCATTCGAAAACAAAACCGATCAATTCGACTCCTAATATCAACTAAACAGGCACTCTAGCGGAACAGATAAGCAAAAATATACGTTACGCATTTGTTGTACCAATGATTTATTTTGACCTTGACACGGATCTTGGTCGAATAAGCAATCTGAATCGATGAACGTGACACACACAAATACACGTACATGTATATCGACTCGACCTCACCGGATAGGCGCATGGTTCGTTTTGCATTCCCGTGCGGAGTAGGCGGTAAGAACTAGATGTATCGTTATAGGTCATTTTTAGAGCTGATGGTGTAGTATAGTTACAGATAATGCAAATCAAACGCATTTATCGTACAAACGATAGCCTACGATTTATCATAGTTGTTTATCCATTCGCAGATCCATCAAACACTAGGAGCTGCCATTGGCACAGACCTTCATTTCCGGGTGATGCGTGGTAAGTTAATTAGACGGCCGTCTGCATTCAGTTTAAGCAATGACCTCAATGACCTGTTGGCTTAACAAATCACTGAATATCGGTGTTCAGCAGCTGTTTCATACTGGAGTTCAATTTACATCAACGTTTCATAAACATTCAATTTCAACGAATGCATCAGTTATCAGAAACATTATTTTCAATAAATTTAAACCTTGATATGCTTCAACTCTCACTATGACAGATTTCAAGGTATTTTAGCACTCCTAATATCTGAAATATGGCGGTTATATTAATAACTTAAAATACTGAATTAGCCGAAAGGATAATACAACTAGCAGATATGCCGTGGAAGTGGCAGGTCAATCATACTTGTAATTAATATGAGCAGCCTGAGAAAGTTTGGGATGAACCCGATAATGGAAGCTTTTAAGGCATTAGCTGTAGCATCCTACAAGCACAGCATTGTGACCGGTTGCACAAATGCCTGCCATATACCGGTTTCTAGGAGTTCAAATTCGGGTTGCCTCGGCATCAGAGATAGTGAGTTATTTGCATAATCTGACTGGAAGGTACGGACATGCTAACGATCTTCAGAAGTAGTCACTACGTCAAGAACAAGCAAAGAGCCGATCGTTTGTCGCAATATTTGGACTACGTTCATGGGAAAAGACGATAGACCAAGTATCATGGGTATTTTTGGCCGAAATTCCTTTGTATGTCCAATGTTATGACCAGGTAGGTCCATGCAGAGTGAAAAAGTTGGAACGAGACGGAACAACCACATGTAGAATGGCCTTGCCTAGTCCGCAAAATAACGTTATTTACCGAATTGCGTCTATCGGCTGCTGGCGAAACTTTATGATGTATTGCCACTCTATAATAAAGGTTTCTATCCGGCACAATTTAACTTGACACTTTCATATTTTGTTGTACTGAATAATTAAGCAAATTTCCCATGGCTCTAATCATTCCCAGGCTGTTTGTCTTCAGCAGAATCGTTGCGTATAGGATATTAATATCGCATATACTCATGGACTGTTACAAGTTATCAGATTTTGCGTTATCAAAAATAAAGTAAGAGTGAAAGTGGGTATCACCAACTTCCCCTCTAACTGGAGAATTCCGGAAAGATTCAGAGCCAAAGCAGTTTTGTAGTTAACACTGTTTTTTTCTGCATCCTAGAAGTGAATTAAAGTTTCAAAGACAAACATGCAATATTGTTGCCGAATACAATTAAATTTATATAATGTGTATTTTCAATGTCCATCGTCGATTTCTGCTCACATCCAGTTTGCCACCTCTGATCTGTGTGCTGAAATCTACGTCGCAGCCTTATGTATTTAACGCATTTGCACGTTTTCTTACCGGAATAACTTGAAGCCAGTTTTTAAGAACTGTGATCGCGGGTGTTGACAGTTGCTATGCGGGGAAGTTAGCCGAAGATGGGAAGAATTGAAGTCATACATTTTAGATCGAAACTTCGAAGTGTTTAACTCTGTTAACACAAAATTCTTGATCCTTTCTTCCATTTTCAAATCAGCAGTCACAGGCTGACGCAATTTGTTCAGTGTTTTGCGTACTCTACGTTTCAACATGAAACGCTCTTACGAAAACCGCTAAAAAGAAAATGCTCACAATTAAATAACCAACTAAAATTCTCCCCTGAAACCTGAACCGGAGTGTCCGTGACTAATAACAGATTTTCTCTCACATCGTAAACCTGGTACTTCTACAACAGCTCCAGCATCGATTTAAGTCCATTGTTGTTCCGACATTGGAAAACACGTGGATGGACTTTTGCTTTTGAAGTAAAATATCGAGAGCGTATTTCACATTTCCATTTTTAGAACACTTTCGTCATATGTTGCGTGGACTGGGACGAGCACAATCAACCGCTCCAATACGAGGATCTGGATACGTGGGGTGAAAATTTCATTTCATATTCGCACAATTTTACGTGGTAGGCAACATGTTTTTTGTTCTTGCTTGCACCTCTACGATGGTATTGCTCCTTTTATTAACGAAATTAACTAGTTCCACTCTCAAGGTTGATCGAGACAGTGTTCACCGCAGACAAGTGAAAACCCGGGAGTATTATTCGTGACCCAGTAGGTGACTGAGTGGTTCGGTAAACCAGATCGTCACAGATCAGTGTACATGTAAATTAGCACTCACTAGTGGCTGCTATATCCATTCATATTTTTACGTGTTATTACAAATTCCACATCAGATAAATTTTAGAATGTATATTCCTCAAATTTTGCTTGGATAAACGAAAGTGATCAAAACTGCAAAGTAAATAAATAAGCCTACAACTGGCGTGGCTTTTACCCCTGGCAAATGAAAGCACTCAAAGCAGGAATGAAATAATGAAAACAATTATTTTCTGATGATTAACAACTTGCTAAGTGAATTGGGATTGAACAAGGTTCGAGAACTTCCCACTAACAAACCCAGCATGGTTTATGGTTAGTGAAAAAGCTATGGCCTGACCACATCAACGATGAAGTGATACAAAATAACTGTCAATACTTTCGAATGCCTAGTGATGTGCCGAGGAAAGAAGCCTTTATTTAACGTAATGCTTGCAACACTATCTCGGTTTTCTTAATTCCAGATCAGAGGGAATACCTAGGCTCATTCTGGTGTAGACATTTTTACAAAAACCAGACGATGAAAGATGTCCGAATTTACATTTTCCGAGATCGCCAACTTTTGGCTGTGTGGAGCAAACGTTTCTATTGATAACTTACTGCTGGGATGAAGTCGCAAAATTAGACCAAGTAAACAAACCATAAATTAGATGAAGCCATTGTGAAAATGTGCTAGTCATTACGAGCAGAACAGAGGCTAGGGCACAAATCAGGCGATATGCACGTTTGGATTGATTCTTCATCATTAGTCACATGTGTGGCCATACGAAAAATTAGCATGAGACATCTAACCAGGGCAGTTTAATGATATGGAATACAAAAACATCTTCATGAGTTGAATAAATTGTGAAAAAGATGAGGAAATAAAGAGTATACATAGTACATAGTTCAATTGTACAATTTTTCTGCGAACAGTTACAGACAAATGAGTGGAGACAAATATCCTTCAATAACATGCAGCATACAGATTTGTTTTTATTACTCAAATGTTGCACTGTTCTTTGTCCAATTTTGGGATGAGTGACGCAAAAAGATTCATCTCACTTGTGATTTCTAAATACTGTTCCCAATAGGTTTAATTTACACCAGTGGCAATATAAAGGAAAATTGTCGCCTTGCGAAATTTGATACCCGAATAATTTAGTTGGCTGTTATTGAAGGAAACATTTTGGAGGCCGTTATCGCCATATCAGATCGAATTATCTACGAACAATTGAATAAAAAATTAACCTCGTATTCAGCTCCAGAAAATCTTACAACGATGAGTTAGAAACATACCAACGAAGAGGACTTTAAAAAGGGAACTGCACCATATTCTATTCAATCACTAAAGGTGACATTACAACAACACATTTCCTCTGCAGCCCAAAGCCATTTAGTAGCTATTTGTACAGTTTCTATCGATTTTAAGCGCATTCGTGGAAAACTGCTTTAGGATCTAACGGTATCCCACAAACACTCCCGAAATGTGACCAATAGGAGGAAATATCTCCACATCGCCGACTGGTTTTCTAGCTTGTCGAAGTAACCCCTTTGATCTGTTATAATGAGGTTCTCATTAAACGTTTCTGGTGTCTTTAGAACTGTCTACGGTAGTAGAGTTATGAACGGATAGCGAAAAAGTCGCGGAGCCTGCTGTATGACTTTGGTTTTGTTAGATCGAAAAAAGAATCATCTGGAGGTGTCACAAAAAAGACGTGGATCAGGAAACTCTCATTTACGCTGTCACCTCAGTGGTGAAAAACGATTTGTTTCAAGACATAAACATAACTAAATTTCTGCTTATGGTTCCGGAGTGTCATTGTGTAATTGTACAAACAATACGCCAGGTGAAGATGTAGTGAGAATGGAAAACAGCACAATAGTATTTCAAACAGTCCCAAATAAATGAATTCAGGAGGCACCATTTATCCAATACCGTCCGAAATAGTTTTAGTTCTGATGTACTAAGACCGGATATGTTCACACACAATACAAATTTGTTATTGCCTAATCCGCAAGTTTACTGCTATGGGTTTCTTGTTGTCGATTCTTGTGGTTATACTCAAAAACTCAGCATTCGGACGATCAAAATATGCAGCTGAAACTTAGGGACCAGAAGCTATGGTTTCAAAACTGCCCGTAGATTAAGTCGGAAAATGTCAAACGAAATGGCATCGTAAGCTTAAACTTTCACTTTACATTTTTATATTTTCCTAACAATTTAACGTTTGCGATCTAGGCACAAGGTACAACAATCATGGTATGATAAATGTTTCCCTTTTTAGACGACATCCATTTACCGTATATGTTTAAATATACGTATAACACACAGCTGATATTCACTAATTCCTCGAATTTACTCTGTCTTCATTTTTGAGCTTTGCATTACGGATGTGGGTGTGTTTACACTGACCAACAGGTGGATCCTTTTAAACTATCCAAAATTAAAGTGTGACCAAAGTCTGTGGATCCATTTTGATGTAAAGATTGTTTTTAGCCTCCTTTTGTCCCGCGCAAGGCTTCCACCAAAAACGAATTCCCCGGGGTTGTTCCGAATGACTCATTGTCGTCATTTCAAAAGCAAGGTAATTTGGCCAGCAATTCCCGTTCACCTAATTAATGCCTAACAGGAGGTAAGGTGAGTTTGGACGCATCAAATAAGCCACCGCATATGGTGGATACTGCAAACCATTTCTGATTCATCTCTTTCGTAGTTAATATGCCTAAATTATTGTCTGCAGGTAATGCGCATGCAATGGTAGTTCAGTAGTATTGCAAATTAAAAAAACATGTAATTTTTGGAAATGGAGTAAAAATGCAGCTAAGTGAACTTACGGATTGGTTTCTCCATGCCTGGAACACCTGCAATATAGGTACAATTGTTCAATGATCTAGTGTGATACTCTCATCCTGAGTGGAAGCTAAAGAGATCAGAGCATTCGTACAGGTTGGCGGGCTGTTCTTAAATGCAACCCGTCAGTCGAAATGCCCGTTCCATCGCCATGGAGTGCCAACATGCACTCTCTGTTCATCAAATTACCAGATCTATCTCTCAGTCTTTGCATTAGGATACATTTTCATACTTGTGTGGTTTGCATCCAGGAGTCATGGCTGAACTCACATGTTGTCGATGCCCTAATGTCTATCCAAAGCTTTAGTGTATACGACTTGGACAGACAATTTAGCGTCAAGAAAACCAGAAGTGGTGTGGTCACGTGCATAAATTCCTCCTGGCCAGGCAAGTTTGTGCCAGTTTATTCATGTTCATTTGATCATGTCATCCTAGGTTTTCTCGGCATCAGAGCACAATTACAACGAACCTGTAAGTAGCCCCTTGTTTCACACAAACTGATATTTAATCATTTTTCGATTCTATTTTGCCTTTCCTGGTCCCGTTACTGGATGATAAACTGTATACCATCGTAGGTGACTTTAATCATGCATCAACACTTCCACTTACTGTGTTTCATTTGACTGACCTATCAGTTTACCCAACGAGAGGTAACTCCACCCTAGATAGAATTGTTACCAACCATCCCGAGCGTTGAACTACGCATTCCAATTTCAACCAGTGATCAACGTCCGTTAATTCCAAAGTTCAAAGTTTATCCCGGAAGAGCTTTCCAATCTACCAAAACATCTAACCACACCAAACCCGATTACGTAATTTTTTAGGTAAAACATCCTTCTTCAAAGATCTCTTTCATTCAAGTTCGTGGTTTTGTTTTGAACCCCGAACTAATAACATCAACCTTTTGTAGAAATACTCAATCTGATTTTTGTTATTTGTTGTCCCTTGGAAACACTTTCTCTGTAATGGCCATATTGCCTCACCCACATTGAACGCCTTAGGGAGAGGGAAAAACCACTTCCATAAATTACGGGATCCCCAGAAATTCAGATTACTTCCACCCTTTGCATTAAAAAAGTAAAAAGGTTAGAGTCGTCCTATGCAAGCCAACTCCTGACCAGCTGATAAAGTAGACGTCTCTGGCAAGGAATTCGACTTTTCTGTGAAAAGAAACCGAAACAAAAAGCCGTACTGCAGATGTAGAAAGTATCAACTGAGCATTTATTTATCTACGCAATGACACTGCAGTTTCATGGTTCCCGAATGAATGTACTAATGTAACACCTTTTTCTAAGGAAGTGTTCAAACTACTTCGCTCGACCAAAATGACCACAGGTAGAGGTCCAGATGGTATGGCTTCACTTCCCCTAAAGTGTGATTTCACCCACTGATGCATTTACTTCCCTCCTTAATACTTACGGCCTCATGCAAACATTCCATTCTCGATTGTTCAAGACCAGTCACTTTTGTGCCCATCCCAAAACTTACTAACTCAAGTATTCCAGCCAAATGTTTTCGTCACATCGGCCTTAGATCATGTAGTCCTAAACTACATATGCAATTGCGTGATAAATCTTAGAAGACTATTATTTTACATAAAAAGATTGCAGCATTTCCAGGTTAGGCAAAACACTGTCTTCCTATTTGTCTATCAGGGTGTTGTTCTCGCCCTCCTCCATCGTCCCCTGGTCACTTTCGCCGGTTTGCTAAAGCGAGACTTCAGGACCCTTTGTCGTGGTTTGTTAATTATTGGTGGTGTCTTACGTACCATTGAATGAGCTCTGCACCAAACTGTATGACATGCGTCAATCCGTGTGCGTGTAATCTATGCATATTCTTTCGGATCCGTCTCATTCCTTGCACAATGACCTTTCTAAGTGCCATTCTGATGCCGGGAGTTGTTCTACTTTTTGTTCCATAACCTCTGGCATAAATACCCAAAGGAATTCAACTGTTCCCTAACTAGACTGAATTCTCACCAATTGAAAACAGATCATAACTGGTTTTTTACGCAATCTCTCGTGAATTTAAAATTTTTATTCTTCGCTATGCACTTTTCCAAATCTGTATCCTGATGAGGTGGCAAAACCATCGTTTTTGACTGAAATGCGGAGACCTGTTTACACAAAAGACTAAGCAAAAAATGTAATGCAAACGACAGTGAATTTTCCGTTTCGGATCCGAGCTAATACCGATGACTCACTGACCACTTCACGAATTTGGGTATATGAAACCTAAAAGGTCAATCATTTACCGGCTCGAACACCTAAGGTATGGTTCGTGATCATGTTTTTCGAACTGAACGGAATACAAAACTTGGAATGAAAACTGGATGCTCCAGAAAAGCGCGCCCAGGTAGGAATGGGTTCACTTTTGCATAGTGTTTATTGGTCTACCATTAGGGTAAATAAACCACCGGTTTCAATTACCACGCCTGGTTACGCGAATCCATCTGCGTGATGTATTTTGAAATGAAAGAAGAACGACGAAAAATGTGCCGCTAACAGCCATGTTTTCCGGATGGGTTGACGCTTCCACAACGGAGATTTGTTAGCAGATTGTACGGATACTTAAATAGGCGCAATCTGCGAGGTTGGACTTCTTGTGCTTCTTATATTAAGGAAAGGGGACAATTATAATTATCTAATTTGCTCCGGCGAATTTGTGATTTGATCACTCAAGCATTACATAGGGTTTTAATTTGTAAAACATGTAAGGTTGAGCAAAAAGCAAAATCGAAAATACTGAACAACAATTCGAGTTAAATAATAACCAGTGTATCCTATTGGCATACTTTTTCTCCCTCAAAACAATAAAATGAATGACCCATGAAATCTATTTTAATGCAATTGAGGTAAATTTAAAACTGTAGTCTTTACAAGCAAAACGTTTCCCAGTTCTCAAGACAACTGAATTTCCGTTAGTTTTGTAAAATTTCGTTTTTTTTCAAACCAAGTTCATTATTGAGAATATAGGTCAATTAGATTCTGAGCCCGTTCAAAATGGTCTCACGAGGACCTTAAAGTTGACCCGAACAAACTCCAAGTGTACTATTTCTGCTGCTTGAAACCCCCTTAATTTTTTATTAATTAATTATGTTTACACGCCATCATTGTGCATTCGCTGCTATTCACTCCTGTTTATTCTGCTTCTTTTAGTGAAAAGCTGCTATTTCTATCCTTTTTTATTTGGACGAAGTGCAGCGAGCAGTTTCGCAATTTAAATTAATTATGGTTTTAGTCTTTTCATTGTTTTCTTTGAATTCGTGACATTGACTGCTCAAATTAATAGCTTTCATAGTTTTTGATTGTTGGGCTTTCCCTTCCCTCAAGCTGACCGTAATTAGCAGCGTTTCCGGAGACGCGCAACCCGCGAGCCGCCATCTTTTCTGGATCGTTTAGGTGGGGCCAAGTGAAACTCTTAACAGGCTTCGGATCATGTTTGTTTTGTTGATTGCTTGGATTTCGAATAAGCAAAGCCACTCACTTAAAGTGTGCTACTCCAAAGCATACCACAACTAAAGTTAGTGGCATTTTTGATTGCAGAACTTGCCCTGAGAAAGACTATCCACGTTCGTGGAAAAATTTGGGGAAGTACATCTACCAACAATGCTGTTATTATCATTATATGATGCACAATTAATAGCATGATCTCGCAAACGTTTCTGTGTTAAGAAATTTCATCTTAACCGTCGTGGCTAGATCTCGGACTATCTCGTTCGAATTTTGTCTTTTCATCATTATTGTCAGAATTACGAATTCGTCCTAACCTTCAACGCGACTCCGTCAGAAATTTAGTGTTCTTACACGCGTAATTGTGAATTGAATCCACCGGAGATTTTGTTTCGTCTCTAAAAGTGAGTAGGTTTTATATCGCCAAGGCGCGGATTGGCGAATATGGCTTCATAATCATGAAACAGATTGAACTTATAACGCGTCATCGCCAGGAACCGTATTCGTTTATTTTATGGTGCTTTTTGGATGCAAACAGCTTGAAATTATTTGGATTCGGCATCCATGACGAGGATTTGGAACTGAGAAATTGGATAACTTAATCCAAGTCTGTTTGCTTTCATTTCCGACCTCTCAAAATCTCGGTAGTTTGATGGTTCGCTTGTTCAAATGAAAAAAACTAATCCAGAAGTTTCAGCTGAATAGCTTGTATTCCGCTGGCTCAACATTCGGTTTCTTCGTTTAGAATGTTAGATGCACAAATGATTCTTTTTGGCGATTATATAGGCAAAATCACTTGGACAGTCTCACTATTCGAAAAAAGATCCGTGAGCGTCATGTGCTTATTTAAAAAGTATTTACTTATCCACGTAAAGTACCATATGCCAACCCCTGTTTTGACGCATATTTGAAAAAATCGTTCTGTGGGTCTGATTGGTTACTCCTTATGCACCGATTTAATTCGGTTCCGTAACGATTCTCATGTCGAAAATAGATTCAGTCGATTGATTCTTGCTCGAATAGCCGTCCGCGAAATTCCCCTTTAACGTAGTAACCACTGGGCTCTGAAATAACTATTTTAATTCAGACCTGTCTTTGGTACAAAAGTTCAAATATCAAGAAAGTAGGGAGCTAAGACATTTACGAATCTTCAGATGTTTTCCCATAATCAAAATAGTTTTCAGACCAGTGGTTTTCTCTTTGGTTTGCATTTGTTTAATCAATGTACAAAATTTTATTTATGCTTCAGTTAAGCCTAAATTTAAACGTGCTCAGTTAGCCAGTCAAGCTGAACCAAAATCAGATTATTTAGTAAAACAAGATTTGGAAGAAATGCTCAGTAGTTTTAGTGAAACTTTCACCACTTGTCGTTGGTTGGCGCAAACTACTCTTTTGAACAAACGGATAGACACGCTGTCATCCCTTTGCAAATGCTGTTGCCTCCAGGCTGCTGAAAGTCTGTTAGTGTGCAGTTAATGATGAGGTTTATGACACAGTGTGACCAGTGTGACCGGTGCAATCACCAATTCTAGCTACTCGTACTTATTACTAAGAATGTCAAATTTCTAATTTGCTGTAATATGTGAATGTGGAATTTGGCTCAATGAGATGTAACTTACGAACGCCGGTGAAAAGTCTGATTTATTATTGAATATCCCGTCAAGTTCTTAAACACGAAACCACTGGCACTATTCGGTGGAAAGTGTGCATGTTTGTCAGCTGAAATATTTAGAGCTAGACGCCGTTAATGTCACAGTTACTTTCATTTCCACAAATTCGTCTGGTCAGTTTGATATTTGCCTTTTTCTCGATCAAGCTCACAAGGCAAACTTGCATACCTTATTTCAGTCACAGTCCTACTGTGATGGCCATTACGGCTAAAGAATACAATAAATGTCCATATAGATTAGTTGCTCCCATTACAAAAGTGAGTTTTTATGCAACCCACCACAGACCTTAACCAAAAATTTATCACAGGTATCAAAAACCCTATCCATACTGAGTGAACCAACACAATGTGGTTCGTGACAGATGGACATCCCCAATCGCATAGTGTTCTATTTATTCAGACTGATGAACTGGTAGAAAATTGAATGGATAAGTTCCTCGTTCTGACAGGCGTTTGTTTTTATCCAGACAAACAAAACGTTTTGCCACCGAATAGTTCATTTAGACTGAGTAAATAGATGTATTTTTGTCGTTGTTACGGAGAAAATCGGTTTCCGTGCTTTGAGTAACCGTGAAACCGCGAACAACCTCATTTGCCACTGTGTTTGTCAAAGTTAAACCCATTATGCTAGGCATTATTTTTTAAAGTGACAGATATATTACAATAACCTATATGATTGAAAGTTGCTTACTTTTAAAAATGCTTGCTGTTATCTGTTTTGCGGTTAGAATTTCAAACATCTGGTTAGCAACAACGATTGCCAGTTGGTGAACTGTATAACGGGATACCGTTTAACGAGACTTCATTTCCTTGCCAGTCTTGGTGAGGTTAAAGAAAATATTTCAAGAGCCTATTCGAAGTTTTATTGAAATGCGGGTCACTTGCCCTAAACAATAAGGGAAAAATCAAAGTGCAACTTTTAGCGATTTTCGATGGAAAATGGAGAACAAAGCCAAAATTATTTTTTCACATTCCTTCCTGTGGCAACCAACATATATTTGTCGTATCCTGTTCTCTTTTTCTTGTGTCACTCATCCGTTTTTTTGTAACGTGTAACATTGCTCTGCTTACTCAAGTTCGCAAAGCAACATGAGTTGCGCGACTTTATTTTCTTCAGACGAGGCAGCGTTCAATCAAAAGATTTAAATAAAAAGCTATAATTGATGTTTTACAATAAAGTAGAAAATCACTTAGCTCGGTGCGCGTCATGAATTTCGTTGTTCCTTGAAATAAAACATTTTGAAGCTTTTATCAAAGGGAGTCATACAGACGTATTCATTCGATTGTCTTAATGAGTAGATTTGCTAGCAATGCCACGGACTCGGTAAAGTACGTAGGTTGTTTACGCCAAGACAAAGTGAGTAAAGTGAAAGCATCTTTGAGTTCCCATTGGTCTCAACACCAGATGCACGATACATTTCAAATCGCGAAGCTTTGTGAAATGTTCTGGTTTTCTGCGAAATAAACGCCCAATGCTGGTAGCAGTCCGATGGAGAAAATTTATGATTTAGAATCAAATGTTGCCCAGTAAAAATTGGTTATTATATCCTGTCGTTTATACAGGGAAAAAATTAAACACCATACGACGGTTTAGCTGATGACGCCAAAGATGGTTTCCAGTTCGAATATTCGAGCAGTTAATTGACAGTCACTAGTTAAATTACAATCCAAACCAAACCAACACAATTAGATTTCCCTTGGAACTGCAAAACCATCGTTGAAGTCAGTAGTACAAGCAGCGGTACACTTTGGTAGAAGGTCGTACGGCAAAAAAATTTTGGTGATGATCCTTCAGGAGCAGTTGAAGCAATTAATACCCTTAGCACATGTCTAACCATGCAATACAATTGGGTCTTTTGTCTTTTAGAAATGACTAGTTGATCTTGCGTTATCCTTCTTCCGGAGTCTGAGGACAGCTTTGTGAATTCTACAGGAATATGATAAGAATAAATTGGTTGCCTATTATTCCAACTAAATTCATTTGGTTTTCAACCGCTACGGTAGTCAAGTAGTCATTTAAAACAAATTCTTGCTTGGAAATTTACGTATATTTCACTCGCTCAGCTTTCCTATCGCCATCATTTATGGTCCGTTTTTCTATAAAGAATGAAATTAAATAATGATTTAAAGGTTTGCAGAAAACCAAAAGCAGTAAGAATAAAATGACAGTCCACTTGTTCCAATGTTAAATGCAATATATCAAACCCTGAAGATTTGCATTCAGCTAAGGTTACTCTTCAAGGTTAACTGTGAATTTCAGCTAACGTCGACTATCCCATTCAGCATAGCCATCGAAAAAATAATTGTAAACTCATTCCGTTCATTGAAAGCTGAAATTTTAGCAAAGCAATTGGTATAATTCTCAGAGAACATCGTGGCCGGCGCTCGAGATTAATTTTTTTTGAATGAAAATTTTTTTTAAGCCGACACATCTTCCTTGCTTGTGATGCACTTCTTAGGGTCCTTGCAAATTCTTGCTGTACGATGACGAAACAAGGGCCACTTTGACTTAATCAATATCTTCAATGAAGTCTTGAAGGATACCAATCTCGCCAACCATCCTGCTACAGAAATGACCAGTTCGTAAATTTTCACTTGTTTTCTTGGCTTTGTTCACCCATGACGACAGCAACACAGGTATTCTTCCCTGCTCTCTATGCACACGCAAGTGCCAGAACAGATGAATTACTTTGCGCAACTTATTGATCATGCCTCATGATTTCAGTAGAACAATCTAGGCGACACACGCTGCATCTGGTGCTTGTTTAGAATCAAGTTTCTTGAAAATGTAACCTACTTAACTAGTCATTGTTTTCCCGTGAACATCCGTAGGCTTATCCAAAAGTATTTTGTTTTCTGAACTAGAACCTTCAAACTAGAATTCCATTAAACTGCTGGATGCATCAAACCATCCCGGTGCTGAAAATTGCCTTTCCTTGTGTTGAAACAAATTACACTGACTTGGAATCATTCTGTCATTAGGAGAACTTGTCCGTTCACTCGTTCGTTGAGCTGAAACTGAACGAATGAACAGGGAACTAAATGACATTTTGCAGGATAAATTTAAGCTACCAAGTGGTTCATCATTTCAGAAGTACCAGTAATGTGGCGTTGGTAATCTAATTTTGAGCTGCTAAGTTGCGCTTTGGGAGGACATTCAAAATTCGGCAAATATTTGTAGAGGTGTGTGGAATATACGCAAACAAAATTATTGTTCTGTGCGCGTCAGACCTGGTCGGGTAATATAATATAATATTTGGCTTGTGATGCAGTAATTGTTCACTAATAATGTCAAAAATGACTACCAGGTTTTAGAAACATACCACTAGGGAATAAAGTATGAATAACTTTGGATGACTCACAATTTCATCCTCTAAAAGCCCTCATGGACTTAGTCTGCCTCATTCCATTTGATTCCAGACGCAAGTCAGACAAATGGCATAGCGATCATATTGACTAGTAAAATCTCTATAGAGTTTCACATTGTCGGCGACTCCTATTTAGCGTAAACAGCTTTAGTGGTAAAGTATTCTGAAAGGGCATCTTTTGCCCGCAAAATAGTCATGCCGGTACAGAAAAACGGCACGGTCTAGAGCATCCTTGCTTTTGGTCACCCCACGATCCGATGAAAACAGTGTATCACTGTCACCGGATTTACTGACCGATCAATACCAACAACCAGTGGCCAGAGCAGATGTTTTTACCTCCATCCTTCATTTTTGCCACCTTCTCATTTAAATTTGCTAAGTTTCGGCCACTCAGTATGACTAAGCAAAGGAAGTAGGAGAATGATAAATAGTCCAGATGTGGCGCTCTATGAGTGCGTACGACATAAGCTAACTGAAAAAGTCTTTAAACTGACTTTGAAAGCAACGTTGCTTCTTCAGCATTATAACGGGAATCGGAACTTCGATCAAGTTGTTTCATTTCTCCATGGATGCGTTTTGTGAGCCGTCAGTTAGATCATTAGTAATGTTCACAAGAAAACCACCCAAACAGCATTAAGGTCCGGTCTATCCTGCGAGTCCACAAATGGCCTGTGATATACAGTCAAAATTAAACTTTGGTTAAAATGTGGCGGTCTGTATCAGCTCGCGTCAAACTTCCAGGGGAGTTCTAAATCACGTTTTAAATTTATGATCGTCATTTAAAACCAAACAATAAAAGCCCGTTGTAAACCAGAAATATATGAAAACAAATTCGGTTAACCATACTAGCCAAATCCCTCCGCATACCGGACAGGATGATAGGTTTCTCGCGAACAAATGATGGGTTCCACTGTACCAGCAAATATCGTGACTACATAAAACCCATAAATAGTAAATTCTTTCAGCTTGTTCAGTTTAGTCCACAGCTTCTAACTGGTCTTTAATAATCACCATATATTTGCGTCGACCCTGGTTTTATTATACTCTCTCAAGATCTTTCCATTTCAAATAACAACAGAACTTATGGGCATAGGGGCAAAATAACAAGCATGTTATCTTTTGTCTACCAACGTTTTTCAGGAATTTCTCAAGATCAGATAGCATACATTGAAATAACAATTCTTCATGATATCTCGTTTGATCTCAAGATTATACCGGCAGAAAATTGCTCGTGTGACCATCGCAACACGCGTGAATTTTCCGATGCGGAAGGAACAAGTGAATTTCATATTTCTCGTTAAATTAACTGTATTATCGACTTGACCTAATCTAATTCTGTCATTCTGTTTTAAGTTTGTAAAACTGTTAAACTGCAAATCATAAACGTTTACGTCACCCGTAACCGGGAACAGCTGGTTAACTAGCTTGCTACAGTTTTTAACGATTTATGCCTAATTCGTTTAACTCACTGATTATTTTTTCTCGCCAAGCGGAAAATATTGATATACTTGTCAGACAAAAACATCACAAAATGCAAACAGTGCTATGCAATGAAAACTTAAAGAATTTTGCGTTGTTTTTTATTAAGACATTTGTGTAAAAATATTGACATATATTAGAGTATAATTCCATAGCACCTAATTGTCATCGCTGTCATCCTCCCATAACCGATTGTCTTTCTCAGTAACTCCTACCCCTTCCCTTTGAAGATTATGACCAGACATTTATTTCGAAAACCGTTAAAGCTATTGATAAAAGATAACCTACCAATTCTCAAGTTTCTAATTACAATAATAGCGAGATGCTCCCAGGTGTTTAATCTGAGGACTTTGTCTCGACAAGAATGACTTTCCTTCAGGCAAAGTAACAATTATAATCGTTTTGAAAAAAACAATGATCATCATCAGATGTGGCTTTCATTAGGCAGAATTCATGTTGAAAAGGACAAGCCATTTTGGGCTCGATGCTTCACGCATTTGGGCATTTTATTTTCAAGTTTCTGCGTTACCAGTTGGCCGCGAAAAGTGATAGCTAAATAGGAAATAATCCGTTAGGTTGTACTACAGATAGAATAGGGATTGTACAATGTTACTTGGAAGATGCAGTAGGATATCGTTTGATCTTTAGCTGAATCACTCCAACTGACCGACTAAGTGGCTATCATTTCCCAAGTGTAAATGTTCAGATGATTGTAATCATAAATAATGGGACCATTCGATCGGCCAATCTCTCATTTTATTCCGGCTGTTGGTCATCAGCGCTGGGATAATGTTGCTTCTGCGCATTCGATGCCTGTCGAATGGCAAACATTCTGAAGTTTGGACGTGAAAATTGTCAGTTTCATTCATGTATGTGAGGGCTGGCTTCTCGCAGGTTAAGCTATGATTAGCCACCATATCGATGTTGACTGTGCGTGGTTCAGTTGTGTCCTTTCTTTAGCGACTAACACAGCTAGTGGAAAAGATTTCACTATAGGAACATGCGGTGTTTATCTACAACGTTGTCCAAAAGCATACTAATTTCAAGTTCCTTTATCTCCACTGGCATGACGTAACTTAGAGCCGTGCCAGTGAAGCCAATTAACGCTGAGGCTATTTAGAAAACCATAAAGTTGTTCATTCAGCATTTTTACTTTTATCGATAAACGTAGTTGTAATAGAGCAGGTTAGCCATAATAGACCTACTGGGCAATACTTTTTCAGGGCCTGATATTTTGTTTCGACACACTCATATTACTCGCTATTAGCTTCAGTTAGGTGAATTAATTATGAATTCTCTGAAATCCATTTAGTCATCCTTCCCGTAACTTGGGAAACTTTACTAGGCATTCTCTTTGTTGTGGCAACGGTTACTGAGCATCCGACATGTGTACATATATTGCATGACCTTAATGAAGTATTTATCCCTCATGATTAATGTGAAACGCTAACAGAAAGGATTTCTAAAAGTGGGATCAGAATGTCTTAATTATTTTGGAATTCACGGGTAGTGCTTCTAAATAAAGGACCCTTGTAGAAAGAACCAGGGTTTTGTCTGTTCTCTTTGTTGGAGTTGAAATAGACGAAAATGCGACCCTGAGATGGTAGCGAACGAAATATCTGGCCGAAAAAACCTTTCGCAGCTTATATTCCAGTCTGATGCTTACGTGATAATACATGAGCAGTGTTCTGAAGTAGCACAGAATCAGTAAAATTTGGCAACTGAAATCCCCGTTAACGAAAATAACTTCGGTTCAGATATTACTTGTTTAACTATTCCACAAGCTCCCTACTAAAAGGACTGTGGATTGCTTACATCTTTCCTCCGAGTAGAAATTTGGTGGATTAGAGGGATAAGTTATTCTCTTGAATTCATCAACATGTTTTGCTTATTTACTGCTCTGAAAAGAATAGTTTAGCCACCACTGCAAGCTGGAAAATTTTGTCAATAACACGGCAATTTGATGTCGGACCTCAGATTGGGCGTAAGCTTTCGCATCGCTAACTCAAATTATACCGATTGTCTCTTGTATGCAAACAATGACTCTTGATGCCATTGATGAAGTCTGAGGAATAGCAAACCGCATTGTGCGACTAGTGCTCAAGGGCCACTACGAAATGTACGACAGCTTAACAGGACCATTTTTTCTGAGGTCTCCAGGGTTCTGAAACGGACGGATCAGTCGACAAGCAGTTGGGCAACGGGTAACAATACTGCATAGTAAATGGGATGCTTGAAACCGCTATGCAGACAATATGCAATCAAGGAACGAGATTTGATGGCAGGGAAATCAACAAAAATTTTTGGATTTCAATCATTGAGCCATGTAGTTACGCAAGTCATTAGAGAAAAGAATTTGATATAAAAAAAGAGGGCTTCGGTAAATAAATGCTAATTTTCTCAGCAGCCGATGTTGTCCAAAAGAGGACTAACGTCGCCAAACAGATGACGTGGATAGTTGTTCGTGTGGCAGACCGGAAGTACTTTTGTTATAAAAAGGTTGTAATTTTAAACGACAGGCCTTTTCATCTAGGCTCAATTTGGTTTGAGAGCAGATCACTTCATACTCGTTGGCTTCGATAACATTGACAAGGACGCCAGTGAGTCCTGCAAAGTTGACCGCTTTCTTTTCAGCAATGAAGTTTATCGCTGCATGTACGACTAGGCATAGGTTGACCAGTCCGTCGATGGTTGCGTCATACCAGCTTATCTTATTATTTGACGTTTGTATCCAGAGTTTCTTCACTAATTTGTTTCGGAAACTGATTCCATGGCAAGCATAATACAACCTCTTTTTGATGATCGCGGTTGTAGACAAACATATTGATCAGGTGATTAATTACATCAAGTAATTTGCTGTTATAGGAGTTTTGCCAAAATGTTTAGAAGGATAACAATTCCAAGGTAAACTTTTAAGTGTAAAACTTGCTATGCTGTGCGGCGGTTGGAACGAAACATTATTTAACCTGTCTCTTACTTGTTCGCTGTCTTCTCGGCGAACAACATTCCAAAGCAAAGACGGCATGCATATCTTCTTCGTTTAAGGCTGGCCATTCATCCAGAATTTCACCTTTTGTCTTAATCTGGGTACGAGTTATTTCCCCTAGAAAATATATAGTCTTTTTTTGGTCTTGCAAGCCCCTAACGGAAAGCTACGTGGAAAGCAATGCATTCGCAAAATATGGCAGTAAGATTTGCCGTTTTTGGCAGAGCATATAAAGAGATCACGCATCTATCAAACCTGAAAACACTTAGGGACATGCAGAAGGCAGTTGAGCCTCCAGCAGAATGGTCAGTCATTTTGCGCTACACAAATGTCGTGTGGAGTAACGTCAAAATAAGTAATGCAAAACAGCGGTGGTAGGGCCAAGTATTCGTGGAATCCCATAACGGGCCCTTAAAACATGGTTTTATTTGCTATTCCAAAAGTGAGCCATTCATGAGTGCAGCAAACAGCATATTGCAAACTAAATGTCAATGACCAACTCAGGATAAATTATATCGCATAAGATCGTCACATACAGACATACACCTACACACTTGGCCGCACGAATGTTCCAGGTAAGAAGTTGTGCTTCTTGCGTCCTGTTTTTATTATAAGGACGTTCGTTGCGCATGATAGACAGCCTGACTTTGTTTGCTGTTTTTTTGTGTTCCGTTTTCGTAGCCTTGCCCGAATTTTTAAAACAAACTTTCCGCAACATATCCGTTATTGATATCTGAATTCGCATTCGAAGTACAAACAACCGATAAAAATTATTAATAGAAAACATCTTTATAACTTTGCCGATTGCAATAAAAAATGCCCAATAACTCATGAATTAAGGACATAATGCATAGAAATTTCTTTTTGATAAAAAGGCTTCCTACGGTTATGCATGTGGTATTGAGTAGCTTCAATGAAAGCATGTAGCTGTCTGTTGCACCGAGTAAATAGGTGCAACAAATTAGGCAATCCTAGCTACGTCGAGCGTTCACACCAAAGGAGCATGCGAAATGTTCCTCCTGAAAGCTAAAAGTATAACAAATCAGTCGTTAAATTAAGAGCTGCTCAGGCTCAGCAACATCATAAATTCGTTGTTATTTCGTTGGCCACAGAATTAACGCGGTAATCGCTGGCACCTGACCGCTCCCTACCCAAACAGTTTGCAGATTACTGTTCCTATTACACTTGAACTTGATTTGCTTTGCTCGCGCAATGTATTCATTTGCATTTTTTCCTTAGACTATGAAATTCCAGTGGCTGTAAAGCTGCTAAATTTGTTTTAATAATTCACCCATTACAGGCGATAGCCACACATGCTCACACGTGCTACTCACTGCTGCATTTCTAGGTCCCGAAAACTATCGAGAAACACTTTAGGAGCGGTTTATTTTAACCTTCGAAATATTTTTCAGAAAGAACGGTTTGACCATGGGGAGTGTCGCGAAATAGCTTTACTTTCTGTCTAATTTTGTGTCCATGCATATATATTGCTCAGTTCCAATATGAAGTTTCCAACTATATAGCACTAATAAGGCAGCATGCTCGAGCGGTAAAATATTTTTGTAGCGAAACATTGAGCTGGGTGTGAAACATGGCTTTTGATTAATTCTGCCACTGACAAGCACATGCATCGTAGATCGTAGTCTGACCGATAAATAGCCTAGGGTTAGAAGTGTTACTCCGTTGCCTAATTGCAAAGAAACAAACGTTTATTTATTAACAACAGATCGAACTGCTTGCTGCGCAAGTTTTTTTTGCTGCATGATTGCTCCAACGGGGAGTTTTAGTAAACCCAATATGAATGACTATTTTATTCTGTTCAATGTTCAGCATCCTGGAGTTGCGAGAAAAATTTCTTGTTCATCGTAATCAGAGAAGTGAGATAGGACTGGATAGATCTCTAATACGGAGAAAACCTGGAAGCAGAAATTTGAAATGTGAGCTTGTGACCTAGGTACAAGCAGTTTCCTAATGTTCCCTTGTCACAGGCGGTATTCTGGGGGTACAACTATCATAGGCAACGAAGTTTGTGTTCGTGATTGCAGGTCGCTGAATATATCTCTTTAGCTAGGCCTATGCTTTGTAGATTGTACGGTCGACTGAAAGGTCTCTTGTGGGAAACCAAAAATATTCCCGGACGTTTTAAAACCACTGGTGTACAATCCATATGGATAACAATCTCCGTGAGATCTGCAAAACATTCTTGAACGAAGAGGGGAAACTAGTAAAGTTTTAGCCTTCTAAAATTTTCTATTAATCTGGACAGGATTCTAGAACTTGTGGAAAAGAAAATCCTCAAGGTACCTGACTGTGGTCGATAACAGATGGCGCGAGTGCACTAGGATAATTTTCATTTCGATAGCGAAAATCGCAAACTAACATTGTCAAAGGCATCATCATTGTCAGGCAGCTGGGTTTTATTCAATTTCTATAAATGAAACATTTCTTCCGGTCAGTTAATTAGTGATAGACCGATTTCTAAGAATTGAACATCCGCCGATATGAATCAGGAAGTGTGATATGTGATGATATGTAGGGGCGAACGAAAAATGTTTTGGTTTATGAATGACATCTTAAATGTTCCAATTTGCACGCCTGAAACTGCAGCAATCGAGTTTATTAAGTAGGTTTCAGTTGCATCAATGAAGAGGAACTATCTTCTCGTGCTGCACATTCTGTTAAGTCTAATTCAATGCTCATGTGAGTAACACGGCACCGGTCAGTTTATGGACCAAATTTAAATCTTAAAATAAGATTTCAAATAGTCAGTCACTCAGATGCATAAATCAAAAGAAACTCATTGACGAGCTCATATGTATATGTACATATGTACATACGTACAAATACACACGTAAAACGTTGTTTCCTGTTAAGTTGAACTATATATGCAAGCTGACGGTTTTGGTCTACATGAAGTGCAATTCTAATCGTCGTGCAGTTAGGTGACATCGTTTAAATTTGTCTGCTAATCCTTAAACAGAGAAGTCATTTTTAAAACTACCCTTTCACCGATGAATTCCATTGGCGCATGAAATTTTAGTCGTGAATGAAAACCAGTGAAATAGTCAAAAGCAATATAAACTTCCGTTTGAGTAACCATAAGTGTCCTGAAATCCAAGAGACTCCAGCCCTATTCACGTAAAAACCTAGGTGTCTGGCCAGTTTTAGAGTCAATAATCTTCCGTCGCGGTCGATGACCAGTACCGTCAAGAACCAGGCACCTCTAGAAGTACGAAACATTGCATTCACAGATTTAGAAATGATATTCAGTAATTCTAACTAGTATCAGAAGCTAGATGTCCGTTCCATTAAGTAACGGTTGCAGCAGACAAAACAGCATCAAATTTCCAATTTTATTTTTATACTGGGACTGTTCATAATCAGTATAGGCAAACTGAAAGTCAATCACTGGAATCTCATTTGATTCGTTAGGAGCGTGAATAGATGGTGAGTACATTTAAGAATCACATGCTGATTCGTGAGAGGATTTTCTTGATCATGAGGAATTTCGTTTATGTCCAATGTGATCTTTCCAAACTGGATTGTCTTTGTTTGTCTGCCTGAGACAGATAGCGACAGAATTTGTAGACACCAGTGGAGAGTCAGCACCTTTTCATCCATCTGTAAACCAAGTGATAAATAATCTATGACATGAAGATGCAAAAGAACTGCGAGTCCGTCTGAATGCTATTTGCGACCGTCGTACATGATCCGTGGTAAATAGACAGAACTAATTGGTCAGGGAACATAACTCGTTTACTTCCGTCCCATTGGCCCGCAAAATGTCGCGCGTTTTAACGGACACGTTTTTCTGACCAATCGGCTATTTACCAGGGAGGAAAAGTACGTTTAACTCGTGCCGGATAAAGCCATATGATACAAACATGAATGTGCGCCATCAGTATCCATGTTTGAACCACTTCAGTCTATAGGCCTAGCCTCATGTGATGGATGCGGCTTTTAATCAGAGTGTTCTACTATCGCCCCGGATCACAGTTAACCACGTCGGGCTCATTATATTCACTGCACTCGTGTGTATTCTGGACTTATGGATTTTAACAGCAAACGCGTTTGTCTTATTCAGTCTCAGTCGAGGAACACGAACCCGTTTGAATGTGACAAGAAAGCTACTTATCAATTTAGCCTGTGCAGACCTAGGTATCGGGTTGTTTGTGATTCCTTGGGCCATAGCCACCGAAATATTTGAATGGAATTTATTCTCACCACTTGCCGCATGCCATTGGGGCTTATCATTGGATATATTCTTTTCCACCACGAGCCTGTATAGTCTGACTGTAATTGCAATTGACCAGTTTGTTGGAGTGTGTTATGCACTGAGATACAATCAGATGTTTACAGGGGCAAAGGTCACAATACTGATTAGTGGTCCCTGGATTGCATCCCTAATCAATGCTATTCCAATGATTGGATTTTCTCAATGGCATCTGGTGCTGAGAACGGTCCACATACAGGCAGAATCCGAAGAGTCCTCAATGATCTGTTCTATTCACGACGCTGGAAGTCTCATGCGAGTTTACTGGTGCTTGCTGGGATTTTGCCCACCACTGATTTTGGTGTCATTCAGCCATTTTAGAGTTTGCAAACGTGTCATTCAGAACATTCGTGGCCTGCATTCGGGAGTAATACAAGACAAGGAAGAACTTCTCAGACTGAAACAACCAGCTGGGTCAAACACTTCTTCGACCGAAACACCTCAGGAACCAAAAGTTTCCAACATGAGAGTCCATATTGGTGGACAGCCGTGTTACATGAGATTCAATCAAAGTCAATCCAAAAAGGCCGGATCTGAAATGTTTTCACACTTGCCGGGCACACTAAAATGTGGTTTTCTTATCATGTCTACCACTATTCCGGCAAAACCTTCTGAGAAAATGATAAACTCATCGGATCGCTTATCTCCAGCTAGGGGCAAGTCACAAGCAAAAAATCTGTCAATATTAGCGCTTAACAAGTCACGAAGTGGTAGTGGTCTTTTAAGTGGAATTGGTAATGATTCACGAAATGAAGACTTCGGATTAGAGAAGAGGAACTCTATGGATAACCAGTGCACATCGTTACTAAAACCTCCAAAATGGCTGCCGTCCCGCAGCTTTTCAAGAAAATCCGATTCCGAATTTGCTAGTTTGCGTGCAATGCGTCGTTGCGCGTTGATGCCTATGCAACCACGTATGCAACATTCCGTCAGCACGGAAATAAGCACAAATCCCGAGATTGAAATAGCCCCGTCCAATCACAGTGAACAAGCTCCGGTATTGCGGTCCAGTGAAAATACGGTTGCTGTGGCCTCCTTCAGTGACGCTCCAGTAAACTCGACGGAATCGCGTCTAAAGCGTGAGATAAAGGCAGTCTGCCAATTCGGTATTAATTGCGCTATTGTTGTTTGCGGTTGGATCCCATTCATTTTTGTGCATCTTATACACTCATGGCTTCCTCCGGATACTATACCCAAATTTGTGCTTCACTGGTTCTATTGGGTGCGTTTTTTCTGTACAGCATTAAACCCTATTGTATGTGGCTCTGCCAACGAGGAACTTCGTAAAGCGTTCCGTAATCTGGTTTACTGTGGTCGACCGAAACAAGAAAAAAAAGCATTGAAACGGCTGGTTCTAGCCGGTCTTGGAGCAGCCGGTTTATCTTATGGTCGTCCAATCATTCCCGTTGGTATTCGTAAAAATCCTTCCAAAAATTCCATCAATACATGACATTTTCACCGCATTTAGTGGTTTTATTCCCTCCTGACACTTTTCCTAGTCTATATTCTATACGGACAACGGTAGACATTTTGTTTCTTTTTTGATTGTCTATTTGACTTGTTGTTTTTCATCTGAGATACTGGTTTTCTGTGTTGGGACGAGTATAGTGGATTGCTTTCAGTGCATCCTAACAGTGTTAGTGACGATAGTTGGATTGTATCTTATTACAGTGAGATGATCCGTCCAAAAAGGAAGCTTATTTGTTGTCCTTTTTCAATGTGGTTAACGAATTCAAAAGTGTTTGTTTCGTGATATTCTACGCATGCCGGTTTTTCTTCTTTAAATGTGGGATCACAGAATATGTATGATGCTGAAAGTAATTAAATCGTGCTTGCAAGATTATGGACTATCAGAATATTCAGTCCATGCACATTTCAAATGCACCAAAATGAGAACCAGAATCGTCTTTGTTTACTGAAATATGCATGCTATTTCCAACATTATATTTGAACTGTGTCGAAACTAATCTGGAATGTTATTCAACTGACTTGTTTAGACTTCGCCGGTTTGGGCCTGAGACGTAATCCAACTTGCACGGGAACATTTGTGGGTATGTACTGTAAGGTGCACAGTCCATGTGTGTATTACTCCAGGATCTGTCAGTTTATGTACTCTTGAGATTCTCTAGCGAACAAAAACGTGTTCTCTTCCATTTCCATTTATTTGCCACTGGAAAAATATTCTGAAAAAACGTGGGAAATGCTGTAAATATCTACTTTGCTTTTATCTGTGAATAAAACCCATGTTTTCAGCGAAACAATGTGTACATTATTGAGAGAAACTAATTACGAAAGTGATGTCCAGTTTTTTTTGAGTTCTAAGTAAGACTTACCTCGGCATTGGTTCACTAAGTGCAAAGTAGGATGTGTCAGTATGCAAACAAATCAGAGACTATTGCGAGGAGCTCGTCCTAACTTCGACAACTCCATCCAGAACTCAACTGGGTTGTCGATTTTAAGTTGAAACATGTGTAAATTTTATAGTCTACTGAAAATCATGCTAGCGCCGATGGAGTTCACGGACTGAGTCAAAGCAAACCAACAACCTTTGTCTGATTGATAGTCGGTACCATGTTATCATTGATATATATTGATTAAGAATAGACTATAACCGTTATATCGATAAAGTTCGCGGCAAACCTTGATGACACAACCAAGAAAAGTCATATTTTACCAGGTAGGTTTATAATTTTTTTTACCGATGATATCATTTCATCCACGGTTGAAGGTATTCCACAAGCAGTACAGGAATAAAACTGCTGTGTATCGCTGCTGGCAACTAGAAAATACAACTAAAAGTACCATTTTACTTGCGTCAGTAGGAATGCAGAAGTCAAGGTACCAGCTAGGGGTAAGGTCAAAATTGTTCCCTCATTTGCATTCACCTGGCTTGTTGCTCACAGTACTGGCGAGTTGTTTAAAAATAGCAGATTTCTTGATGTCGAATTCATTGACCAACGGAATAGAATAATTTCCTGAGTTATTTGACTATGTTGGATTCGCTTACAAGAGCACACGTTTCTGTTCCAATCTCACTGAATACCATTACCATTAGTTCCCGAGAGCTTTGGTCCGCGCACATATCAACTGTTAATTTTATAACAATCCTCTTCCCTCATCCAGATGAGTTTAAAATGTACAGAACGATCGTATAATATCGGGTTTGTTCAGTGGATATATCAACACGGAAGTCAGCACAGATCAAAAAATAAGAACGCCAAATCTAATTAGTTATAGACTGGCAACTATGCATCTGTTTCAGTTCCATATCTGAGGACTGCAAATTCTGTTTGAAAACTAAAAACCAATGCCATAACAGAATATCAGTGCCGCATCAGTGCAAATGCAAACAATTTCTTCGGGATTGAATCCAAACTAGAATCGTTACTGTACAGCTTACTAGAACTATGAGGAAAGTAAAGCTTTACTGCATGGCTAGGCAACCAGTAGAGGTCCCGCACGACCACGAACCGGACTTATGCAACCAAATAATCCATACTAACCAAGATCGATACCAATCATTTTTAAAACCGGAGTACAATGCATTGTAACAAGGACCCCCGGAACTTGATGTTTGATTCTGATGTTGGTAAAACCTGTCGGATTGTGTTAGTCTAATTCATTGTATCCTTAGTTTTGTACTTGGTCGACCGAATGTCTCAGGCCTTTTTTTTAAAAGTACCAAATTGCAGACCAAAATGAATAGGGGACAGATACAACTGGGATTTACAGATAACATTTATTCCATTAACCCCCAAAGCGGTGCTTTTTTGCAGTTTGAAAATTTCATTGAATTACAACCAGAGGAATGGACCATAAATTTATATCAGTACATTTTCTGCTTTCTTGGGGCACGTTTTCTGTTTTTTTCACAGCCAGAATGTTGCCGCGCATGGCATACTATCCAATATGACTACATAACAAAAGTAGTAAAGTTGAACTAGTAAACTGGATTTTGTACTATGCACAATGATCAAATGTAAGCAACCGTGTCTCAGGACAATGTTAAATTTTGACCGAATTGAAGAAAGTTAAATTCCTCTGACATTTTACATTGTCCTGGTAAATCTGTGGTCAATGCTAAACCACAAAATGAGCAGAAATGTTCTATTCTGCAAGATACTTTTCTGTTCTAACCGCAAAAAGGGCCCAACAGGTCTCCCTAATGCAGTTCTAAAATATGAATGGTTCCGGGTTTGCGAAGTTGGCGCTGAACAGATCGTTCCATTGTGATAATTATCTTCTTGGAAGTTCCAACACAGCATCGTTTGTGAATGAAACAAATCTTATTGAGCAGTATATAAAGCAGTACACAATAGATGTCCGCCATATTCTTCATAATATATCACCCCCTGAGTAAAGCCAATGGAAGAGAAAAGTATAACAGCGAAAAAGTGCAATTATTCGTTGTTGTGCTAAAAAGACAAATGTTTTAGAATTCTACCATTTGTCAATGCTACAGTAAATTCACAGCAGCCTAATCAGAATCCTATCTATGCCGAATAATTACTAAAATGCCTGTGGGTGGAGTGTTGCATTTTGCGAAATTCCATCAGTTCAATAAGTGCAAAATAAATAACGGTAATTTGTTCACTCAGAGAAACGGCGAAGGAGTGTTCGGTATCTGGAATCACACTATTTTGCTGATGATGCGTATCTAGCGCGGGAATTTGCGCAGTTCAACGGGGAGGCTAGAGATCAAATCGACTGATAGGTAAGCCTGAAACCTATCCGATACAGCCGTCTCAGATTCCCCGATTTGATTTTGTCGTCTATTACCATCTTCTTACAACGCAAGAGACACGGCAGACAAGCGATCGTGGACTTGCAATCCAAAAGCCCACTCACGACCACTTACCTAATCTACGGCGGGAAGTGAAACTAATTCACAAAACTGTCCACAGTCCAACAGATCGAAAGGGCACAATGCCCAAAGAAATAATTAATTCGTAATATGGCGGCCAGAATTGGTTGATTGAGTATGCGTTTAAGATATAATTTCATGGCACAGATACACATATCTATAATCATGCAGTGCCACAAGAACTATCTTGTCGAAACCTAGCTTGAAGAGGGAATGCTGTTTGCAAGCTCCCATACAAGTTGTTTTAAATTTTATTTCTTTTATTAATGAAATGACAATGTACATCATTTTTCAGGAACGGGCCCGAGGCCAAGGCCAGCCGAGAAACACTGGTCCACCAGTTGACAGTGAATTACGGTGCTATCGATCCACAGTGGCCGATGTGGTGCTGCGGTATGCTCCGATGCATCGATCTTCTCTTTGATGCCCCGACGGCCTTAACTGAACGGGTCGAGGATATTGTGAACAGTCTGGTTGGTCCTGTCAGTAGTCACACGCTTGTCTCAGAAATTAAGCCATGCATGTCAAAGAACATTCCTTCAAACGGTGAAACCGCGAATGGCTCATTAAATCAGCTATGGATCCTTGGATAGTACATACTAAATGGATAACTGTATTGATTCTAGAGCCGATACATGCCACTATGCCCTAAACCGCGAGAGAACGGGTGGATTTGTTAGAACATAACCAAACGGGGAAGCTTTGGTCGTTCTTGTTGCATTCTGTGATGACTCTGGATAATTTCAATGCGCCTGAGAAACGGCTACCACTTCCAAGGAAGGCAGCAGGCACGCAAATTACCCAATGCCAGCATGAGTAGGTAGTGACAAAAAATGCGGATACGGGACTCACTAGAGGCTCCGTAATTCGAATGAATACATTTTAAATGCCTTAACGAGGATCAACTGGAGGGCAAGTCTGGTGCCAGCAGCCGCGGTAACTCCAGCTCCAGAAGCGTCTATTAAAGTTATTGCAGTCAAAAAGCTGGATCTGAATTGCATGGCTACACGCCGTCGCTCGTTGGTCTGGCCTGGTTTCCACCGGGTTGAGCTTGCGAGTCTGTCTCGTGCTTGTGCTTCTCTTCTGCTGTGTCTGTTTACAAGTGTCAGCATGACTGGTGGGCTTGCCTGTTGGTCTGTTGGCATGCTTCTCGGTGAATTTAAACGGGTGTCGGAGGCGGACGTTACTTTGAGCAAATTTGAGTGTTCATAGCGGGCCTTTGTGCTTGAAACCTCTTGCATGGAATAATGGAATTGGACTTTGGTTCTATTTTGTTGGTTTGCGGATCCGAAGTAATGGTTAAGAGGGACAGACGGCAGCATTTGTATGGCGGTGTTAGAGGTGAAATTCTTGGATCGCCGCCGCACAAACTACAGCGAAATCATTTGCCAAAGATGTTTTCATTGATCTTGAGCGAAAGTTAGAGGTTCGAAGACGATCAGACGCTGTCCTAATTCTGACCATAAACGATGCTAACTGATGATCCGTGGCGGTTCTTTATGTGTCTGGCACGGGCAGTCCCCGGGAAAACTTGAGTCTTTGAGCTCCCGGGGGAAGTATGGTTGCAAAGCTGAAAATTAAAGGAATTGACGGAAGGGCATTACCGAGAGTGTGAGCAGCAGCTTAATTTGACTCAACACGGGAAGGCTGTCGAGTGGAAAAGTTGACTGGCGGTCGAATGATTCGAACCCGCGACCTTCTCGTCAAAAGGCCAGGACCCTACCCGATTGGCCACCTCCGGTATGAACACCGAAGTCAGCACAGCTAAGTCCTCTTTAACGTAGTCCATGCTCATTGATGTAGTCGGTCTATTGCTGACGTGAAATAACTTTGTTGAGATGCATGTTCTTAATAAGTGCATACCACTTGGGATAAAATACCCGGTTCCCAATTTTTGTAGCTTGCAGATACTCTTTTTGTCAATCCCAACTATGCGTACTTGAGAATAGATAAAAAGTTATCAGATACTATTTTGGGATCAAAGGAAAACTGACAATTTCAGATATCAGTAGCACAACTATTGTTTCTCTGTTTGATCTGACCCTGTCTGGATCACCTACCTGTTCCTATTTATTCGTAGAACAGAGATATATATTTATGCTACTGAGACCTCCAGATGAAATGCATTGAACGTCCATTTCCTATCGCCGTTAACACATACCGCAACTGTACAGATTTCACGTACAGCAAGAATATAAACGGTAGACATGTTTCAGATTGGGTTTAGCTTGGCTGAATTGGTTATAAATGTTTTTGTGGCTAAGCCAAAGCCGCCTAATATGCATAACTGGTCAGTTTATTCTTTCGGGTGGACGGCGGCATAACACGTTCACTTTTCTGATGAGCCAACCGAAATGGAGCACAAATTTCGAGTGAAAATACGTTGGTTTTAACCGATTAAATTGGTGAACTGTTTCACGGATACATTATTTCTCACATGTGCAATATAATCGTATAGTAAATGCTTCAAAGGTATGCATTAACAGAATGGGTGAAAGAAAAACACCACGAACGAGGCAACTTAGTTCTGCTGACGCAGAAAAACATCTTACAATTTTCACTCCGCTATCTACTTATCTGAGCAAATATGGTAGTAATTAAGTGGATAATTTTATTGCCTTGTTTGTGTCAAAACTGATATTTGATAATGTCTTACCATGTTCCCGCGCAGTGACACAAACGTGAGCACTGATAACCGGGAGGGTTGTCAAGTGACAGTGGCCATTTATCTCACTTACCGCATTTCTTTTTATCGCAAAAGCTGCTTTTTCTCATTGTTTTCTAAATGCTAAACAGCACGTGACCTGTGAAAAATCAGGCTTCCTATCGGATCCTAATCGGCTCAAATTGGAAATTTGGTGTTTTGATTAATTGCTGATCAGAGAGTCATTCCATAGATTGCTGCTATCCGTGGACGAGGCGTTGCATACTGCTGGTAGAAAGTCGGTCATGATTCTATAGATTACACTGGTGTAATTAAAATATCTATTCACGTGCACGAAAATTATATTGAAAATTTGTGTAAGGTGTACTTCAAAAACCAAAATCTTAGTATGAAAGTGTGAAATTCTCGTCACATCCTATGAAGAATAATGGCGGCCTTATTTTTGCCTTCGGCATTATTCTAATTGGTCTTGCATTCTAACTTCAGGATCGAAAAGCAAAGGGGTGAGCAGAAAACGGAACACATAAATGGGAAGTCGATCGATTAGAGTTCTACTCAGATTTAGAAAAGGCTAAACGAGGGGAAGAATAGCATTTTTCCGGTTTTAATCCAAGACTGGTGAATCTTTTTCCAGTAGGAGAACTTTACTAAATTTGATTACGCCTACAGGAATTCAACAATACAAACTTGGTGTTCGTCATCCAACTATTGTCCTACACCAGAATTATCGTAGAAGCACACGAGAGAATGTTCAGTCACCGGGACTTTGATTAAATGTCATGTGAAACTTCTCGTTTAGACCGAAATGATCAAAATTCGGTGAATAAACATGGTTACGGATAAGTCACCAGCAGTCACTGTTGGAGGATAAGAATTCAACGTACAGGAGATGGAAATTTTAAAAACACCATAGAGCAGACGTTACAAAGCTCAATATTTTACAGATTTCCACCTCAGTTACATTTGAGAAAACACACCTCAAAAACAAGATATTCCTTTGTTTGCGAATCAGAATTTTTCTACCACTTTACAAGTTTGGGAAAGGGGCCCTGGTTTTATCATATACCAGGTCGTTACGAGTGGTATTATGGAAAATTTGGGATTGAATTAGCTTGGGGGCCAAAATTTAGCTGTTGACATTTGTTCCCAAGTGGTGATATCACTTGCATTTTTAACACAATTAGAATAGTTTGTTTTTGTTGTCATAGTATCCAGGAGCAAATTGAATAGAATTGTCAAATAGGATGACAAACCCCATACAGCTTGTGGTTCACACGAAGAAGTAAAATAATCATCTTTGAATGGGGCTTCCCAAGTAAAAATCAAATAGCCTATTCTAGGCGAAGTGAATTAGAACAAAGGGGAGAAAAGTGGACACGCATAAGCTCGTCGTGGATGTATTTCTAATAGTTGCTGCAAATGAGGGACCAGTTATGCCTCAAATATCAACCGATGTTTTTTCACCAGCCAAGTAACATTTGTTTTCTGCGAGTGCTATGTTGCAGGTAGAGCTTAACGGATCGTTGGTGGTCACGAATATCAGCGAAACGACTGAGGTTTGGCTCTTGTTTTTCTAGAGATCGGATGTGAATACGACCGATGGATTTAATGTTCCGCTGAAGTCCTTAAATTTGCTATTAAATTAGCATTGCAAATGGTATACAGTCGGAAAATGTAGGGTATTTTGCGACGATGTTATCGAACAATGAACTACATGTTAAAACCGTCACACTGTATGACGAATATACACGGTACGCAAACCAATTCCACGTTGTATTTGTTTGTAACGAAACCATTTAATTAGACATAATGGCCACTATTATGGCCTTGTAGACAGGATGACCAGCAGGTCAAAACACAACGGGAGGGTTGTAATCACAGTGTTCTGATTTGGACCAGTATAATCGATTTCCCATTGACACAATTTGTACTTTATTGTCACACATTTACCAGCGTTTATGAGTTTGGACGAGGTGTATTATCCGTAATAAATTGAAGTTCACGAGTGCCATAGTCTGACCGTTTTATCACCGTTTGTTTTAGAAATCTTCACTTTGCACATCAACTCTGAACATGTCAGTGATGAACCGGTTATCACGAAAAAATCTCCTTTGTTAACTTTCACATTAATCCGTTTAGCGTAGTAAGAAAATTGGCAGATACAAACTCACATGTAGTTTGATTAATTACTGCACTCGTTTGTACTCAAATTTGCCTAGAGCAGCACCAAAACGCTCAGCCAACTGGTCTGTGTTTCGATTTTGTACCAGCTTGAGTGGACACTCCAAAGCGAAACGAGGCAGCGTTTTGGAAGAAAAATGAACTGAAGGCTATACCGTCTATTTATTGGCTCTTCTTGCCGCTTTCTTTTAACACCACAGAATTTTGTACTTGCTAATTTCAGATTTCTATCCATCGCCAACGGATGTGGTATTCTTGGAAAGTTCCCGGTACGTACTGAAGCAACTGAGAGAAGAGCATGTTCAGAAATTAGGATGCCCAATGCAGTGTGCGGTTCAAAAAGTGAACACTACAGCTGGAAAACGGTTTGTTATTGTCTAACGTGACATGCAACAAAATGAAGCAACTAGCCTGCGTGAGAAATATCGATTAAGCGGACAATAATTCGTGACTTAGTTGATTAATTCAGCCAAAAACACCGCCCGGTGATCTGATCTAATGGTAAAATACGGAACGAAACTAAGGAACGGTTTACTTTTTTGAGCTTTTTGGTGAACTGCCACCCCAACTTTCATTAGTACACTTAAGGCTGTGACGAGGGTATGTCAACGTTTTCGGTGAACATTATCGGTAGTACTGTTACTGATATATATCAACAGCGTGAACGTTGTAATCATGCACTTAAAATCAGTAACGACATTGTAAGTAGTATTGTATTTCATTTAGAAAACTGTTTTTCTCTAGCGGTTCATCGTACAGCTTCGAAATCCAAATAAGTTAGGAATCCGTAGTAGCGCTTATGTGGCATTTGGAGAGCGACTCAGGCATGAAATTTACCGGGAGAGGCTTGGAAGATGAAATCAATGGTGTCTATACTGGCACTGGACTATTTATTGCGTAGTGATACATTTTGATGCACTACTCTTCTCTGAATTTTGCAGATCGCAACCCGTGACTGACGAAGTGTGATGAACTCAATTAGTGGACGTTGTTTTGTCAAGGATAAAAAGTAGGAACAGGTCGATGAGGCTTTGACTTATGGCAAATTTCTGTGTGGGGTGAAATTTTCTCCAATTAATTATTGACGCGGCATTATCGCTCAATTTACATTGGTCTTATGGCAACCAAGGATGAACTTTGAGGTATTGTTATGTGATTAACTTGGGAGACGGAGACAAAAACGACAGCATTTGTTTTGCCATTTCGAACAAAACTCACAAAAATTAGATTCTCACCCGAACAGTCATTTTTCATTCTGCTTCTAGCTGTGTTTGCTATCGTGTTGCATTTTTCGCGGACACCCAGACTAGAAAAATTTTACGATTACAAGGGTTGTTTATTATCCAGCGTGGTACATCGTGTGCAGTCTGGTAATAAGGAAACAAAGTGCATTCGTTAGTATTTTTTGTTCACGTTTTTGGATTTACCGTCCGGAAAGTGTTATCGATCCGAATCCAAATCCTCTCAGCAGTTTTCGAAACCACTATGTAAACTACAGATACATTTGTTCAAATCGTGCATCTGAATCGAAGAAAATGCGGTTGTCTAGTAGGATGAGAAAAAACAGCGCGAATGCTTAGTTGACAAACATGACCATATTTTAAGATGTATGGAATTCAAATGTGACGAAAACTGATGAATGTCCTAAACGTTCACGTGGTCGATATGTGATTATGAATCTTACCCGCGTAGATTCGCTCGTAAAGATTGTGCATTGTTTCAATTAACATTCGTTAGACCTAGTGTGGTGTTAGAACACTGCATTTTATCTATCATTCGGCAAGATATATTTATTTGTCAATTTCGTGCTTGCTTACAACGACATTTGAATTGACTTTAGCAAAATACCAAATCAAACTTCAAAGAATTTCTATTCAGTCACTATTTCGCAAGTTATAAAATTGCTTATTTTTGTCAGATAGCTAGGACAAAGTGAAGCAATCGAGTGTACCAAAATATAGCAATCGAGCACATTATCGACACTGTCTGCTGGCAGACACAATTCAGTCATTCGGATCTGATTGGAGTTGGTACATTTTATCACATATTTGATGTCCGTTGACTCTCGCTTATCCTTGAAACTTTCGAAAACCTTAGGAATAAAAATTAGCACTAATTAGTTAAATCAGCGAATTTATGAAAAATAAAAGTGCTATAGTTTGATAGTTTTAGCAATCTGGACGAGTCAATGAATACAAAAATCCCATTTGCTCTGGTATATGTCGTCCCCATCCAGAAAATACTGCATGACTGTGTTTTAATACATTTTTGTAACATGGAAATTCACGATATCGATGTGTTGCCGTTAACGCAAGTGCAGTGCAAAACAGAACACAATTTTTGTTGGGCAAAACCATATCTTTAAAACTTACGACATGCACTTCCTTGTATGGCGTCAGGAGTAGGCTGCTGATATTGAGGAACCCATTCAATTTGGTTTGTAATACAAGTTAGCCAGATATCAAGAGCAAAGCACAAATACACTGTCATTTAATCGTGCTTTTTATTGTATTGTTCAACGCATAAATGGATTTCAATGGCTTAACAGGTTGCTGATTCTGGCGTTCTGTTTGTATTTCCGTTTCCGTTCCGTTGCGTGTAAAGATGGAAACCAAGTCGCTTCGTTCTCGACAGATTTTGAATGATTAAAGTTGGACTGTCACAAATAGGATTAACTATGCCGCTTATAAGAAGACATTTATAAGCATTACCAGCTTGCAATCTTGAGTGAATATGAGCCTTAATGAAACTATTAAGAAGCCAATCTTTTTGAACATTAGCTTCACACTTTAGGAACAATTTTCCTCGGTTTTTTTTCTGTCTCCATTTTTATTTACAAACGGTTTTCGATTGGGACAAGCCATGTGTACCCAACCACATTAAAACAGTAGTTAGCGTCATCTCTTTTGACAAGTATGTTACCATAGTTCGTGCACAATAACATTGGTATTGCAATATAAAGATGATGACGGTGATAGTACTCTAACGGCCAGTCACTTTCTGTGATCCATTTTAATGTCGTACCCTACACCGGATCAGACTTTAAGAATGGTAAATCTAAGTTTCACTGCTGAAAACACTAACAGCAAAGATACGAGTGGAATCAGACAAGACAGAACAAAATGACAGGTATCAGCTTTATGCACCTCCCACTTGGCGGTCCCACCATCTCTCCATTTTACGTCGACTTGTTTACAATATTCAGACATCAGCACTGGGGTTAACGCACGTTGGGCTTCTATCATTAAAACTATACGTCTGCCAACAGGGTCGAATGCGCCTGTGCAAACACTGCTGACTCCTACACAAAGCAGTCATGAGTAGTCGAAATTGTTATTGCCGTGGTCGAATGCCTAATTAGGTCATCGCCAGCGGCACCTACGTAACATTGTGTTTATAATGGATTCGGAATGAACTTTGATTCTGACCTAGACGTTCTCCTCAGTGCCACCTAATGTCATTTGCAACGGAACCCGTGACCACCTCAACCTCATAGAACTTAGTGCATTTTATAAAAAATGCCTCCTACTTATTCGTTGACCAGAATTTCAGCCGTATTGTTTCAGGTTTGACAAATCCAGAGGACCTATGATTATTCGTCAGCTTGTGTAACAATGTCTGTAGCAAGCGACATGCATAAGAAAAGTGGGTATTTTCTAATTGCACAAAATTCCGCGAACCCCCGATTTAAAAGCGATTCACTACGTCGCCAGAACATCAAAATGGAAAACTATGGTTCTCCAGAGAATTTACTAAACGAATGAGCTCAAGTGCTCGACACAGTGACTATACAAAATGGTCTTAGTTTGAACCTTAACGCTGAAGATTTGCTAAACAACTTGTTGCGAATCCACACATCTATTCCATTAGTCAGACTCAAGATTTCCAGACACCAAACGTGATATTGTCGATCTAAATCACAATTAAGGGTGTGCAACATACAACAACGATGTCAAATGAGTTAACAGGACGTCAGAAACGATTAAATTATGAGCAGTGGTACACAGCACCCATATCTACTCCGAGTTCGAGCAATCTAGCAAATCAAAAAGAACCCACTCACAGTGGCCGCCATGGGCAACTTGCCAAAATTAATTAAATGGACCACTACATATGTGAAATAAATTCAATTTCTTTTGTGTATGAAGTGCTTGGAATACGTCTTTGTCACAGTACTTGGAAATCGCGATCACGTCTGAAAGTAAGCACAAACACGGGGAGTGTAGAAACAGAGGTATAACGCAAGCAGGACGTTCTGACAACCTAGTGATATGTTATTTCTCTTCCACTTAGCAGTCGCGTATAAAATGTGATTATCACCTCAACTTTGTAATTCTGTTACGAAGCAGCAAACTTGAATTGGGTTTCGAAACAGTTATGCTAGTCTTTACTGAGAACAGAAAGCAGATAGTGCTTCCTGTCCTAAATACTGTGAACTAATGTTTTGCCTACCCAGCAGATGGTTTTCGCGAAGGGTTCAGAACTAACGATACATGTGATTATCTGGTGCTACCGTTCAACTGAATAGTCCGCGATAAAGTCAATAACCCGGAAGCAGCTTATCGATAAAAAGCGGACTTACATTTCAGGACCGAAGCTGACCTACTGCTATCTTCCTTCGTTCGCTATTCATACAAAAACACGGTGACTTACACGTGCAGTTATTCGCATAAATGTGGTCCTCCTTGTTCACAATTAGCCATTTATTTTACTGATTTCACCGGATGAAGCACCGAAATCACGAGCTGATATTCTCTTCAAATGAATTAGTCTGATATTTACGTAAAAATTTTCCTTTGCTGGTGATTTCGAACCAAAAGATACTCCATGTAAACCTCTATATGCTTTCCATAAGGGACATGTAATTTGGTAGCCTGTAAATAACAACTGAACAGAATAGGTGTACTATGATACACCCCTTAGGTTTCTCGGTGGTAAGTAGAAAATACGTTGACACAACTTTTGATCATCGAATAATGAACAGACAACTGTTTAGCATACAGACCAAACATCTTCGTAGGTAAATGCCGAATTGCAAATGCAGTCGGTGCGGCTCACATTCGGTAACTGTGCTAACGCGGATAGAGATCAGCACAGCAATTGGAACAGACCAGTTAGGAGATTAAGGTTTACGAAAACATATCGATTAACAAACCTTTAACGAGATGGAATCCGTAGGACCAAAACTATTACTGCACCAACCATGCCACCGGTTTCTGATTTAACCTCATAATTCTGTGCATGCTCTACTGAATTAACAGATTCGTATGGACGTTATTCAGCATATGCTACCAAAACTCAGTGCCTTGGATTGACCAACTTGGCTCGTACCTGTTTCTATCTGAAAATGCAGCCTTCCAAGAGATTGCTCAAATGAACTAACTGTGGCCGCCAAAGTGTGATGTGAAGGAAACGTTTTCTTGTAGAGTTTAGGCTGACGCCGGGAACAACTTTATTTTTTGCTCATACGCATGGTTGTCAAATTTTTATTCATTATTTACGCCTACTGAGTGTGCATTACCGTTCAGAAAAGCACACCCGTGATAAGGAAAACGAATAGGCGATATGTAGAATGGAATAGGTGGCATGTCACATTTCAAATGAGTTCAACATGAAATGACCGACACCTGAATACGGCTCCGCAACGTATTTAATTAAAACTATTGGACATAGTTATGGTAATAGGAGCTTGGATGATTGCACGGTTTCACGGTATTTCAGCACGGCACATAAACCGTATTTGTGTCAACTGCAATAATTGGAGTCACACGGAATAGGGTAGTTATGAGTGTTTTAATGTGTGTGCCTGGTCTGATGAAGCAAAAATGAATACAAATTCTACTGTGAATAAAAATAAACGTTTGGTGTTTGAAAACTGAGGAGTTTAACGACAAAAGAGAACGGAAACTATGTGACGAAATGTGAACTAGAGCGGTGCATTTGTTCCAGGCTTTCTAAACAACCATACAAATAACTTCCGGATTATTTAAAAAGTCGCATGAATTGACTCATGGAACATGGTTGGTGATATTTTTATCTGCACATGTCAAGAGTGTCTCCGGCAGGGGTGAAAACATCTTTTTTTAACGCACGATATTTTGTTTCATTTCTTCATTCAATTTCATCTTACAGATTTGCGGATTCCTGCTAGCCGGATTGCGTGACTGGTTTGATAACTACCATCCTAACCAATTCCTCTTTTGTTCGCCATCCGTCCTTGGCAGTCTGTGTTATTCTCATACATCAGTTTGCATGCAAACGTTTCTCGCCAGTTTCATTTCGCAATCGGTCTGACAAATCCCAAAGCAAAATAAATTTGTGAACGATTAAGAACACGTGCCTAAGCTGATGGAGACAGGATACGGTAAGAATGCTTTAACGATCGAAAGACAACAACTAGATTGAAACTCTAAGAATTGTTAATAGTTCATTACGGGATTCAGAGACCAACCAAGCCCCGGTGATTGACGTTTTGAATAACGGTACCCGAGGCGGCGAACTAGATTGTCCAGGTAACTTATAATTGTGAAAAATTTTATTTGGGGAACTAACCAGCGTGTTTTAACCATAAGATAAAAACAAGAAGGACGCTTTATGAAATAGGATCTGGTCTCATCCATCCGATTTAACATCTTTGGCAAAAGAATTCTCAAAAGCGTTGTTCAATAGGTCAAAAGAAGCTTGAACCGCTCCGGCAATTTACACCAGTGTGGGTCTCAAGAACTAGTAAAGAATTTTATCGGTAAAGCTTGAGTTATTTGCAATACATTTACAGACGATATAGGTGATATTATTTGTTTTTTTAATGCACCGGCTATATGCACAGTCCGATGCGACTCTTTACAGCGAATTTCCCAGAAGATGGTCAATTCGGTGGTCAGTATGCGACAAAATCGAGAGATTATACATCTCACCAAGAAAATACTAATGTCCTCAAATCAGTTTTCTGCCTGCAAAGTGACTGTTTTGTTTCCTTTTGCGGTTTCCGCTTAGTTGAATCCAAATAGTCTACTGTTTGTGTCCCTGGAAATAGCCGAATGCATTCAATTTTTGTTGCAACAGCTACAAGACTCGATTCATTGAAAACGATGTTGGGGAAGATGATGATGATGATGATGATGATGATGATGATTTATCACTTTACTAATCATTGATTGATGTTTGATGTTTGTGAATCGGTCACTGTTAAGACAAGAAAAAGAATAGATTTCGGGATTTAATTACACACGCACCTCCGCAATGCCGGTTCTCGTGTAATATCGTTTATGAATTTCAGCTTTCCTCACACGACAGAGTCGATGAGATTTGGCGCGAAAATTGATTGTGAGCCAAGTAATGTGCTTGCACAGTAGCCTATGCTAAATATCTTGCTACTATCCGGAAGGTACAATCACCGTGGAATGACGGAGATACTGAAAGCGTCATTCGTGGCAGTGGTCAGTATCCGTATTCTTGGATTTCATGTTGACATCATTCGTGGGGATTCACTCCATAGAAATGATATTCTCCACGGATTGAAGTAGATAAGCACAGCGGCATCGTGTTCTTGTAAATACAACTGCAAATTAGTCGCTTACGTTCCATTGGTGAATGGACACAACATCAGACAAGGCCCATTGAACGGTTCCAGCAAAACAAAAAATCCCAAGGTATTTTGTACGAGAAATTTAACCACTGGTGGTTTAAATGTTTCCAGAATGAAATCACAGATTCGGACGTCTGATGCTACGGATAATCTGAGGATAAATAGAACTTGCTTAGCATCCTACGTGATTTGTGTAATTTCAGTAAATCTTCTCTCGGGAAAGAATCACACCTGAGATCCACATTGTACCTGAATTCTATTCGAACCCTCATAACTGTCTTCGCATCTGAGTTTGTTGGTATCACCCATTATTATTTCATTAATAAAGGAAGTAAAATATAAAAGAAAAGAAGAGTTGCTTTTATCCTTGGAGTCCAATCCACTTGAAAGCACCTCTCTAGGTTCTTTCTGGGGTACAGATTTGTCGAATCACTTCATGACTAAATTTATTTCACATATTTAAGACGCATCAATCGGATAAGTTGACCCTGGTGTTCTGTTTTCATACGTTTCACTTTTGAATAGTTTTCACTACCGGCGTTTGATCGTTTGAAGGTGTTTATTTACTTGAGGGGTGTTGATGAAAGTGTATACCTCAATCAGCAATCATTTACGTGTAATGGGATAAAAGTTCCTTCACCTAGACAAAGGTTTCCAGTTATCAGTTATCGTTTTTCTAAAAGAACCATTATTTATATCTGTCGTACCCAAGCTGTATAAGTTATGGGAAAGAGTTTAGCGAAAAAGATAAAAAGCAAACGTTAAGCAAGATGATTGGTCATTGAAATATTTCATCGCTATCTAGTGATTACTTAAAAACTCGAATCACGTTCAGGATTTCCACAGTGGAATAAAAATCATGACTTAACGAGTCATCAATTCAAGATCACTAGAACAGCTGAACTCCATCAAAAAACGGATTATTGTGCCTACTGTGAAAAGCATATACACCGAGGAGATAAATCTGCCAGATAGATTCGATGTGCAAGCATTCCAGGGGCACTTCATCACACTTAAAAGAAATAAATGCACATCAAAATTGGGACATCTTCATCAGTTCTTCGTCTACCGTTTTCTGCATCTAAGTATAGCAAGACGCTTAGCATATACCAATTGTTCAGCCTGCCCCTGTTGCATTTGACCATGAAAAATACCTGCACACTCATAAACACACAACCCTATTATTACGGCTAGAAATTTTTGGTTACATTGGGACTAAATGAGTCCAGAACCTTTGTTTCCCGTCTCTTGTTATCCCACTTTTGCGACAGTTATTCCTTTCTTGTTTTTATTAGTTTCTTGCCCGATAATGAAAATGTACTGTGAGAAGACGCAAGGAAAGTAATTTACGTTGTTGGGCGAGAGCTTGAGTTAACTGGATAATACATTTTTCCGGTTCGTGCGCACTGCTGTCCATGACAGTGTTGAAGTGTGAAGTGATTAGTGAATTCTACTGTTTGATTTAGTAAAATGACGCGATTGTGGTGTGTGCAGTCACTTCGGGTTTGTAAGACTTTTGCCAATAACATTATTCACCTTGAGAGGACAGTTCATATAATTAATAATGAGAATAATTTGACCATGGCTAACTTTTTAACAGTGAAATGATTTGACAGAAATAATGACGGCCTGCTTAATGAACATGTGTATCCTTCCGTATGTTCTGGGATTTCCAGAGCTGTTATTTGGTCATGCTTTAGAATACCTACATCACGTGAGTGGACTTCGTCAGTGGTACACCTACTGATTAATTAATGCGACCTAATGGCGATTGAGTCGTAACCAGAATAACGTCAGGCTTCTTAGTATTGATCGACAAGTTTGAACGAAAAACTAAAAATATGTAATGGCTTACGTAGCATTAAAACCCAAAATTGTAAGTAGCCCACATGCTTGTCTAATACCACCCTTTTTGCACGTTTCTGTGGACGAACGAGAGTGTCACAGTAGGCCCATATATGTAGGTGATAAAGTTATACCGCTCATTGTAAATGGCTCCCCTTTCGAACAATGGTGAACTTACAAATCGAATGCCCTTATCCAGGCATATATCATTCAACACAAGATGTAAAACAGAAAGGGTATTAGCATCAAAGACAGCCTCATATTACTTCCCAAACACTATACCGGTTTGTCCTGATTAATCTGAAAATGATTTTAGCAGTACCTAAGCCGTTAGAAGGATCTGCGCATGTAAACTGTGCTCGTCGTTGTTGGATATGCCAAAGTCAAACTTTTCAGCAGATCTAATCTATCGAATATGATATTCGTTCACCGAGAACTATCTTCTTCTTCGCTTTCATTCATTCACTGTTTCTTCTGTTACCCACTTGGATCTCCAAGCTAACGATCGTCAGAGTGAAATTTTTCCGTGGAACATTTAGACAAGACCAACCAGTGAACCTAAAAGATCTTTAGCAGGCACACTGAATGCCAGGAACATTAGTTCAAACTCACTCACGTTTGTCCAAGTGGCTTAAGATTTCTTGTTGTTTTCATTAATGCCAGATTTTCGGACATAGATCACTGGCAGACAGGTAGACGAGGCTTTCGTCCGACACCGATGTACTGATTCAAAGACTTCCTCAAAATATGTAATATTCCAATGATGGTGATACTGTTTCTCAGTAATGCCGTGACTGACAGAACGTGAGCAAAATTTCAAGAAACTTAAAATCCGATTTACATTGGAATAACCATCTCGAAAGTATCATCAAATTTGTATGACATTTAAAAGAGTCCACATTCCAACTTCTCACCGGATCCAACCATTAATCAAATGAAATTTTCAAATGCAAAATAAAAAATTTCGTTTCAACCCACTGTGATTCACAGTTCCTGAATGTTCCTGATACGTGCGAAAGGCAAAATAACAGGATTGTACACGCAGAGCTTACCTATTCACAAGCCGTATGGACAAAATTTTACTGCGGCCCAATTCTGTAATAAATGTATGAATTAGCACTCCATTTTTTCTTTAAAATTTTTTCTATAATGGTGAGCAAAAGAAATAGATAGATTTAATTATGTTTTTATGAAACTTATTCTCGCCTCCCCAAAATGAAATAACTGCTGGGTTTTCTGTAATAATCCGGCACCTTGCTCACACTTCATAAAACAAACTTGAAAGTATTAAAAAAATGTTTCTACCTCAACAACGGTAATTCTATCGGGCACGTTCCCATGTCAAATGGTCGAAACCAGTAAATTTATTTGATGTTCATGCATTAGCCACATAAGAGCTACCACGCAAAAAAAAAATCGGTTAAAAATAACCTAAGAGAGATCTGTCTTCTGGCCGCTTTTAGATTACGTTTTGCAATTTTCTGACACTGTCCTGTTCCTTGTTCTCGGCGGTTGCTCCGTTCTGTAATAATCAAAATAATAGTCAAGATGTGCTAGTGCCCAAACGTTTTCGGATTATTGCCTGATTGCTCACTTGCAAAATCGCTTGTACTTAGTACGTGCATCAACCTTTGAGCGGGTCGGAATGCAGGTCGGTCATTATGGTTGATTTGTCTGCTAGTCAGTCAGTCAGTCATCCAGTTAATCAATCAGTTGGTCAAGAGTTAGCTGTTACACGCCTGTTCGGTGAAGTGTTTACGACACAGCCACGGGAACAATAGGGTGCAATTATCTGTTCTATCAGATTCGTATTTTGTTCATGTGTTGCGACTGGCAACAGTCTGGCTGGTTGGACGGGGCAATCGCCATCACACGGTCACTTTGGAACGGTGAGAAAGTAAAATGAGTGGGAAATGGCGAGAGCTAAAGGTTGAGAACTCAGTGAAGAGTAGGAGTGAATTCTATGATACGAAATTATTTAATCCATCTTATTGGTTAACTGATGAATTGGTAGAAATAAATGAGGTGTACATCGATGATCATGACAATTACATTAGTAATAATAACAATACTAGTGATTAAAACAATGGTAGTGATTTGATTTGATTGATAATGCTAATTTGGATGGTTTTGATCACAAATGATGACGATAACGATGTTTTATGAAGGTAGATAATGAACCACTTGATGAGGATGTCCCTGATGATTGTAATAATTTTGATGATGATGAGAACGATACCCGATATCGGAATTGGCAGCGACAAAATTAACGATAACGGTGCCGATTTGGAGTGCAATGACCATATATAATGTTATTTATTGCAAGGAGTACGAATAGCTGAAAACAAGCTTGCTCGTCACGTTACATTGTTCTCGATTTCTTCTCTTGTTGAATCACTGCTTGTAGACTTACGTTTCGAGGTCTTTGTAGAATTAAGCTATTATATTTGGAATTAACGCTTTTTATGCAAAGAAACAAAAACTGGACATTTATTTCAGTTTGATGGCTGCTATATGAAAACAAACCGTTCACTCCACTTTCGTTCAAATTTTTCAAATTTTTGAGGATAATTCTGGAAAACTACAACTCGGATACAATTTAATTGTACGATTTTAGTTAGGACGGTCAGATACTAGTACACCAAACCATCCGGCACAAACTGTGGTATTTCCGCTTATGGCAAATTTTACAATACTAAATTTCTAATTTGGAAGTAAGCAGAATGCGCTTATCTCCAACAAGTTTTCTATAAAATCGTAATCGTTTATAAGGTAATTTTCAAAGGATAATCAGTTAAGAAGCAAAATAACTAACATCGTTGAACATGTACGTATTTCATCTGGAATTTAAATGTTTTTTTTGTTTCTGCATTTGTCCTTACTAGTCAGATAACATTTATACGTTTTTAATTATCATACACGTGTGTGGTGTCACTTGTTCTTCACAGCATCACATTCCTCACTGCTAGTTTTGCTATTAGTACCGTCTGAAAATTGGACTTCTTCCGTTCTCATCAACTCACGGAGTGTCGTGCAGTCTGTTTAGGTCGTCAATCCCAAATTGGTCGTGGGATGAGCGCAACATTTTTGTTAAAGCATACATTTTCAATAGGCACATTTTCATCGTGTTATTTTGCACCATCGATTAAGTCTCCCGGAAAGCGCAACTCATTTCGGATCCCCTAATTCATTAGAGGCTTTTAAATGTCTAAGTTTTGAGAATTCCTTTGTAATTTATTCCAATGATTTCTTGTTCAGTAATGTTCAAATCTTCCCAATTCAGTGAGTGCATACATGTTGGTAGTTTCCGAGAACAAGATTGCGTGAACGACGGAACAGACTTGGTCATGGTTTTCAAAAACGATCTTTCCTTATCAGCAAAAATGTACCCTCATTTGCAGTCCCGGGCTGTTCTTTAATTGTGTCTGGATACCGTTTAGTATAAATAAATCAATTAAAGGCGCGTTAGATGAAAGTGGACTTCGCACACATTTTTAACAAAGTGCATCGTGAAAAGGGACCACAGGTGTCTATGGAGTGCCTCAATACGGTGCCTTGATGGACCACTGAAGATTTCGTTAACATGGGTAATTAAAGCATCATAATGCACTTACATTGCACCCCTGAACATGGCCATTAAAACATGCTTGTTTTGATGAAACAGTGGCTAACATTCGCTAATCAAGGACTACAAGCTGCTCGGTAGGGCAAGAGACGTCATTACAGTAACGACAATTCCCGCTAAAATCTAAGACGATCAACGGCGGGACTACTTTGATCCTTTTAGTCGTAAAATTCAAAAATGTAAACCAGTAATGGTGAAATCAACAGCGGTTGAATGCAAGGGTACTTGGTCTAAGGAATTTCTGCAAACAGACTGGAAAGCAGTTCAATTAGTTATTGTTTACTTGTTTCTTTCGAAAGACCTGCTTTCACGAACCATTAACAGAGCGAAACTGACCCATAACATCCTCCACGCTTTTCGTCGGTCTGGGTAACCAATGACACCTTATCCGTCGGAAAACAAGTTTTCTTGAGTAAAACCAACTGCTTCCACTCAACGGATGAAAACGCGTTCTTCGGAGCAACAGATCAGTAGTATTTTTCTATGAGTATTATTTATCAGGTGGTTAAAATATGGGAAAAGCCTTTTCCGATGATCTCAAAGTAAAATGAACAATAGGGGAAGTCAGTCATGACATGGGTATTCAATTCAATCAGATTCATCCACCTAAGCCATTTACATCTGGAATTTCCGGAGTACAAAAGATAGGAACGCTAAATGGTGTGATTACTAGCATTTTGACATACTGATCATTTTTGAGCCAAGGAAATTTACTGGGGAAAACAGAGCTCCTGAAGAGAAGTTTGATGGCTGGAATAAGTGGCGTTTTTGCCTAAAAAATAACAGTTCATTCTAAGAAGACGACAGTTTGTTGTTGAATTTTGTTTTTTCCCTTTTGTCAGGTGCAACATCGAGCATCCTAAGGAGGATATTAGGTATTCCTCCTACGAATGGAATGACAGAGGCCGAATCTAAAATATACAAGGAAGGAAACATTCTGCATGCCATGCAACACTGTCCGCGTAAAATATCGAATTTCTTTTAATTTTCTGTGCAATTGTATAGAGATTTTTCTGGTACCATGTTGTCTGATAACTCACCAATCCACATATTACAGTATTCCTTGGTAATCATATTACGTTTTCGTTGACTAATTTTGCTAGTAAACTTTTCGCTCAACTAAAACTCACAATAAATCGACATTTGCATTTCGGCATTAAATAACTTCACACTATGATTAATTTGGTAGATCTCAAAGGATTTGACAATTGGTGTTGGTTTTATCTTTAGCTGCCGGTTTTTCAAAAGTGTTCAGTGATCGTAACCTCGTGAAAACTCGTTAAATGCTCGGACCAAATTGCTTCGTATTTGAATCCGCTGTATTATCATCTAATAAGAACTTGTATCTCATTAGAAAATAGTTGTCTTAAGTGTCACGATTTTATGATTTCTGTTTTTCTAGTCGTTGGTTTTAGGAATCAGCACCCCATCTTGATCACAATCAACCATTTCACATGGATGCTTCCGTTGAAAAGGTTCTCTGTTGGATTAGTACCTTGCCTTTAATGTTTCCTTTGGCCCGAAAAACAAAGCTGTCGGTGCATCTGGTTGTTACTGTCATCATGTGACATTACCATTGGTGACATTCCATCGGATTTAGCTTCTCATTCTATACTATTGCATACAATTTCCGAAACATTTAAATAGACAATATTATTATATTATTATTTTCACATCGGTATGAAACTATGCATATGCAGTGAGATCAAAATGCAACCAGGTCACAAATAATCAGGTGCCACGAAAGAACAAATACAAATGCGAGTAGATAAAATTATTGTGAATCGTTTGATTGCGCGGTTGTTTTTCCGAAGGCAGGGGTCCGCAAAATACGCTGGTAACGTTCGTGATCAAACAAAATTTTCGACAGTTTCTTTCGAGCTTCACTTATTTACTTTTCCCCCAGTAAATAAATTTATGTTGTTGCCACTAAAGATTAGTACTTCACTTTAGTGGCAAACTCCCTTGGAAAAGAGAAATCGTGTTCGTGTTTGACTACCGATGCGCCTGAACACACCCATTTTGATAACCCTACCTCTCCATGTATCAGTTTATACGCGTAATTAAAGCACAGCTGATTGACAGTTAAAAGTTACGAATCAGGCTCGACGACCCTCACGGTATGTCACTTATGCGTATTTTTTTGCTATTCCATGTCCAGACCGTATAGACAAGCGCTAGCTTTTCGTCCAATTTTGATGTTTCAATCAGCTAGATACCGGTCTACAAGTAAAACTCTCACATGTGAAATAATTTACTCTCTGTATTGAACATGTTTGCTAAACGGGAAAGCTTTATGTCAACAGGAAAACGAAGTATCGCATTTTGGGGTGCCCATTGTTCTGTCGGGCTTGACTATTGAGGTTGAGCGAATCGATCTGAGGGATCCACACATTTCGTTATCCACTTTAAACTATGCATGTGTTTCCATCGTTCTTTACTTGCGCCCTAGGAAATTGTGTTTCTACTCAGTTGTCCACTGCATGAAATTTTCCAATCACTTGTCTTTCTTCCATCTTGTAATTTACATGTTTGGCTGATGAGCTGCATACGACAAAAAGAGTTCTAGTGATGGCCTCGAAGAACACCACACAATGAACTTTCCATCAGAGGACAATCGCCCATCGGTAATTATTTTGCTGCATGCATATTCTGTTATTTTTTGGATCCTCCGTGTATCCGTTACGTAGGCGAACCCGTGAAGTCCATCTGAAAGCCGAACATCAACCATCTCGGGACATTCGTATTGAAACACACTTGGTCCCTCTGTGTGAACGGAACTATACAAACTAAAAATCGTTATACATTGTTATTTAAGAAACAAAATGGCGCAATTGCGTGCGGTTGGTGAACGGTTGCCAGAAACGAAGTCGTACTCTATTTCTAACTACTATGCAATTATGTCGCGCACGGAAGAGATGCAACAACAACTTATTTCAAATCACGTGGTTTGCTGGCTTGAAGCAAATGTTGAACATCTCTAGAAAAATGAACAAGCAAACATAAACTGTATCTACTCTAAATTAGGAGTGGCTACCGGGACCAGATTCAACAAAGAAAACGTCGATATGAAGCGAGAGAAATATAAACAAAAACTTTTTTCTCCATCATAAAATGCTCCAAGAAATTAGAAGAGAAACAGTTAAAACCTATCGACTTTAATATCAGCTCTGGAGAATAATCATTAAAAAGCATTCTTTGTGCTTTGTGGATTAGAAACAACATTTCTATAGTTTCACCGCGGAGGTAAAGTGAAAAGTCTTGTTTTCTAAAGCAGTAAAAATCAAATGTTTCTGTAAGTTAACTCATAAAGTTGATTGGGTTGTTCACTGGCAAGTCATGGTATGTCATACACTTACATCCTATGAAGGTGGTCACCGAACAGTAGAAGTAAATAAAATGCGCTTCAAAAAATCTGCCTGGGCTAGCAAATTGAGGCGTGTAGAATAAGGTTTTGGCTGGCAAGGATTGAACTAAACAAATTGATACAAAAACAAGTTTTACTTGAACGTACAAAACATTAGTGAGATGAATAGACATTTATTTTGCGAATGTTTCAAGAATGTCCGGCTCATTGCCATGGCAACTATCTTCAGTGGGTGCTTCCGTGCTCGACTGTGACGTTTTGTATAAATATCGTATTCGTAGTTATTTGGTTTTGGATACAAGCACATAAAAATATAAACATTTCAAGCTGAAAACCATGAATAAACGCTACCATTTATTTTTTTGAAACTGCGTGTTGCAAACGATTAGGATATTTCATTCATTCATTCATTCATTCATTTTTCACCAAAGCATCCGAAGTGTTGAACCACAGATTTCCTGCAGTCCTGTTTTCGCCACACACCTAATCATAGAATGAACACGCACCGTGGAAGATCGCTAGCATGCACGCATTAGCACAAGTGTGAACAAATGAAAAAATTGTTTTCGGATCCGAGTTGTGTGAAATATGTGTATAAAAATCCGGTAAAACACGAATCGGGCGGAATTTTATTGAACTTAAGTAATCAAAAACTTTTGTATTTTGAGAGAATTAGCCATTACAAACCCTCAATGGTAAATTTAGCGCTTGGCAATCGCTGTCATTAACAAAACATTAGTGTAGTGCTTGTGTACTCACCGGTGCAAATCCGGCGTGGCTGCAGGCCGCCGCTAAACCGATCGACTGGAACCCATTCACAAGATTTTTCACTCTACGTTCCTTATGATTCATTGAACTATGCAACCCGATGTGTGAATTATTGAAGGAACTTGGCTTCCGTGGGCACCGTTCTAGTCATAGGTTACGTGCGTTTAAACTGCTAAAGTCTTCACACGTTAATTACGGGGTTTCCAAATAAAAATAATACATCTCGGAAAAAGACGACGTTTTATTCCGTTTCAACATCATTCCAGTCATAGAGTAGTTTATTATCTTGCAAAATGATACTCGATTTACACTTCAGTTTATGCTGCAGTACCACTGACGAGTTAAGCGTGGCAGAGTGTGGTACCTCGACGCGCAGGTATGACATTTTCCCACGCATTCTGCTGCTGCTTTATCTGTCAATACACAATTTGGTCTGACTGAAAACCCGTTATTCGAAGGTCTTGTAATTTACTCCAAGTGTTAACAGCTCTGTGGCATTATTTGGACAAACGTTTTGAGTACCGTTTCCGTAACCTTCCCTCGGCATCAATTTTCTCCAGCCAGTGTATTCGGCGTAATATTACAAGTAGATTAGGCCATTTCTTATAGTGTCCAACAACATCAGGAATGTATGACTTCTTTGTGGGACGTTGGACAGGCACTTAGTAATTTTTACAGCTGCCACTTGGAGCCCAGTAAATATTTCATTTGATTTGTGCTGCGTTCCGGAAAGGATAAAAACCTCAGGTAAAGTTGGTTCATTTAGAAGGTATTAAATTTCATTGAGGTCTTACGGTGAGGATGACGGCGCTGCCCCAAAGCAAAACATATCTAACCGAAGTGAAACACACAGAAAACTAGAAAATGCTTCACGTTTACGTAAAAAAATTAACGCTGTTGGAATAGCAAGACCAATTTCATAGGGCCCGCCAAGGTGTATAAATGATTCTGCGCCTATCCGATGGGTAAATGCTGACCGTCAACTAAGAATAAAGGCATTGAAGTAAATTACCATTGGTGACATGGTCACATGTGACAGATAAATAGGTGGCCAGCAATCATATGCATTGCACAAGGAGATGCCAGTATTGTCGTACGAAGAACGTCCTTTGTTTTATTCTAAATAATGAAAACCATATCTATTCACTCCAAATAATAACTGAAATCCAAGAAACAGAACCAGTTTCAGACAAAAAGCATTTTAGATATTTTTCTAAGCTGTTATGCTCTATGTATTGATAACGAAAGAATTTCCAACTCATGTTAATCCTTTGACGCAAACGCCATAAAATCAAATTTGGCATTTTGGTCATGCTATCCAATTAATGCCGAATCGGTTTGCTGAGATTGAGACTTGCTTAATTCATTTTACTCAGGACCCCATAGTAAGAGTTACTCTCGTCATCTGATGGGTTGACATTGTTTGTGCATCAATAGAGCCGAAGCTTTTATTGATGTAACAGTATGGTGAGCATCTTTGGAAAAAGGGTTAGCTACTATTCAAAATGGAATCTGACTTGAAACGTGCTCAGTTGAAACGTTTCTAAGTTTGACTGGACATTGATTCTAACTTGTTTTTAAAGTTAACAAATAAATGTCGTAGAAAATTATAATCTAATATTAGCTATTTCCCTCGAGGGACGAAGTGCTTTTTGTAAGGGTCCGCATTTTTCAATGCTTGTTTAGGCGTGTCCTGAATAATGTGCATCAATAGTGTTTTCTGACCTCATTTTATGCGCCCGAGGAGTTTACGTTTGTTTATTTGCAATGGTCTTCAAAAACGTCAGTTATTTTCCATCCATTTGTTTCAGTCCGAATTGCTTTTTTCCGGCATGACTGCTCCTTTTGTTTTGTCAATTGCATGGGTGAGATGGACAATCGTTATGCGTTGTATAGTTGGAAAAGAAATCAGTTCTTTAGTCTACGATCTCTTTCAATGGAAATGACTATTGTACTTGGAGTTTCCAATGGTCAAACACAATTGTGGACGTGCATTTCTCAGCCAAATAATAAACTGTACCTAGTCAGCAATTTTTCTGACAAATTTATCCATCGATTCATTTTGGCCGTTATCCTTAGGATCGAACTACAAAAATAGCAAGACAAAGCATTCGGATTCTTTAGAATTTCTGTGGAGCTACTGATATGGCATCACTATGGTCTTTTCGCTGGTGATTTGTGCTGTCCATGCATGCCCGATGATTCTGCAAGTGGATATATTTTGTTCGTATGTTTCACAATTCAGCAGTAGGCATACGGTGGCTGAATGCCTTGTACATAGAGTATTTCTTCTCGTATACGTAAGCTGGTCAAGTAGTCCCCATGGTGGTCCTTAATTCTAAATACCACAGGTTCAGATCCTGTGTCAGCTTATGAAATTTCCCTCTTGTCAGTTCTCTGTTCGTCCTGAATCTAGTCCTGAAGACAATTTGCATGGCTGCTTTAATATAAAGCAAAGCACAAAAGACAGAAAAAGTTGAAAGTCAAGGGCAAATTAATTGGGTTGTATGTCAGCTGCTTTGTTTGTACCTGTATAAATATTTGCTTGGATGCAACGAAAAGTTGGGTTACGAAGGATAAACAATTTCTTGTACGATATTTGTAACCAGAAGGACTTGAGCAATGAATTACACAAAAAAAACCGATAAAAGTAAAGATGGCTTTCATACAGCGGTATGTATTTCCGCCCTTGAATGATTTGGAAATTAATCGAAGCATTGGTCTTAGCGATTTATGCCGGATACTGCAACTGAGAGATCATTTTATTATATTTGATTGCACTAAATTCTGGTCTCGGATTATTCCTAAGTGGAAGCACGTGCGCAGTCAAGAGGAGGTCCGTTTGCATTCGTCTATGTATGTGGTAATCATGACACACGTACCCATTATACCGATATTTAATTATAAATAATTTTTTACTCTATTTCTTTTAATTATGGTGCATTTGTTATCTATGTAAAGCGTCATGAATAAAAATCCTCCCAACCGTTAGTTTCCACCATATCCATTCCATAAGGTTTTAACAGTATTTTTCCAACAATTATAGCAGAAGCTGAAGTAGCAAATATATATGTATATATATATATATGTATATACATATATATATTGTTACCGCGTACGCAGATTTTGAACTATTTTTTTCTTACTGCACTTTGCTTAGCAGTTGCCTACCCACAATCGAACTGCGTAGAAAGAAAGACTCAAGGGAAATCAACGTTGTTGTTCTATTGACAGTAATCGAAAGCATAGTTTCCCTTGCCAACATATTGCAGATACTTGTAACAACGAAAATACGCCAGCAACCTTGTCATGGATTGATACGATTGCCACGATATCAATTTCCAAATCAATTTATATTAATACGTAGCCACCTTCAAAAATGGCTCTTTTGTTACTGTTAGTTGCATCGCATTTTCTACCAAAAGTTTTAGGAATCAACTAGGTCAGAAACGACGAATATTACTTTTTCTTATTACTTTTGGTGCAACATGGACACGTAGATATTTTTAGCAAACTAAATTGTACCTCAGAGTATTTAGAAAAGTATTAATGTAATATGCACACCCAGAAATTCTCTGGTATTCGGGATTCCACTAAGTGACAGAAATCTATACAAGATGACAACTATTCCGGACAAATAAATGTTTTCATCTACCAAATTTCTACAAGGCAAATACTGATGACGCTATTCATCTTTGCACTCTGGTTTCGATTCCGAACCGGAAATACAGGCAGCCGTAATTCAACATTTGGTGAAATGTCATCTTACATTGTAGCACACGATTGGTTTTTTTTTTTCGTTCTGACGAACTAGTGACCAAAATGCAGGCATAATAAAAAAACACGCTTATATCCGTGACTTTTTGCTCCAAGGTTCACGGTCATACTTTCTTTCAGAGATATCTCAATTCTTTATTGATCCAGCGCGGTAAAATATCTCTCAGCAATTTACGTCATAGATGCTATTTTAAACTAGGTCAGCCACATGCATTAGAAAATTTCCGTCTTCCTGGTGCTTTCAAAAGTACGCCTGACAATCTAACCCCAACTGAAACGTCCACTTTTTACCGTCAGGCACAATAATCGCTGTCGTCTTGTGAGAAACAATAAGGAAATTCGTCCTTCTATATGATGCAGGACTTTCAAGAACTGCATGGAATTTAGTGCACACAATTCAACTGGCCTCACAGTCTCAGTGATTTGCGATTCCCTTCAAATTTTCTTTCGTATTTAAAAAAATTTGTGACAATGTTTCATAAATGCTGATTGCTGCCCCTATTCGTTTGAAACGAAGGTGAGCTAATCTGAATAATTTCATCACGTTACAGGAAACCTATCACATCCAAGATGTATGTCATTTATCTATTTATCCTAATCTGATTTCCACCAGGAAAGGCTGGTTTTCCCTGGCATGCACTATGCAATGTATTTTTATTCAGCAAATTTAGAATATGACTGGTTTATTCATGTATGTCTCCTACTTCATTTTTCACCGCGCAGTCTAAACAACGATAATCTATTGGAATTCCTTCGGACAAAAGCATTCATGCAATATCAATTAATTTGCACCACTGAGCATTCGTCGCTCACGTTTCTGTTAATGAATTGTAAAGTGTCAACAAACTTCCTTGTGGAGTAGTTTTGTTCATTCCACTCGTGATGATGAGTTCCACTTAAGGAGTGAGGAAACTCGACTGTAATCAATGGGTTATCATAATCTGTTGCCAGAAATAATTTTATATTAATATCTATCACTTTTGAACATCCCAAATTTGAAGTATTTTCCATAATTGCCAATATTTTCGTCTCCAAATTTAAATGCGTGTCAAAGTGATAATCGACTAGCTGGCCATCGTCTCAAAATTCGACCATTTTTATCAGGTTTAACAGCCAAATATGTTAAAACTCCTGAGTTGCAACAGTTTGGAAATGATTCTTGCAGAATCCGATGTATCGATTCGTTCATTTACTCTGCAAATAAACCAAATATGGGTATATATTAGGAATACATTTTCACTTTTCGATCACTGGAGCATTTTTATAGCCGTTTCCATCATTTCGGAGTTTCTTTGTGGAATAGCAAAGCCACTGTATGGCATGATCAGGTAAACACATTTCCAATGTGAAATTGCCACTTTCTTGGAGCGCGCCAGCATAAACAGCATGTGGATTCAGTTCATTTATTGGAAATTATACCGAAAATATGTGCTCATAAAAGACCGCTCAGTACTACCAACCCCCGTCTTTGATGAAACTTTGTACTATCAGGAAACACATCTTAAGTAACTTTTTCTTTGCCGAGCACAAAGTGGCACGTTCAGATGAGTGAACAAAAACCAAAATACAGCGGATGTTGCGATTCAGTTAATGCAATTCGTTGAACATGCAGCCAACCAAAGTAGTGAATGGGACACCCGTCAGATAGAACAAAATGATTTCGGTCTGTTGATTCGAACGACCTTCTCAGCTTCATTTAACTGGATACTAAAACACGGCTGAAGCGATGTTGTTTATCTTTGAATTAAGTTTCGCATGCAGAATCAAATATTTCACAATCTCACTTATGCTAGGTTTGTTTCATTTATCCAATACTAGGTCGTGATATCTTGATACGTGTTCAGGCTGGCATATCGGTCTAATTTGATAACCTCGTTGTGGCCTAAGAACGTGTCAGACTTTGTGCCCTTTTTAGCAGAAGGGCTTGACAAGCATGTGGACATTGCCGTTAATAAGACTGATGAAGTCGTTAGTGATTTCCCCTGATGCATTCTTCTGCGATTGCCCAAAAGCTACTGTCAATATGAGTTCCAGTCACTGGATTGTCAAACGGTGAGAGATCATTCGGTCTGTCTTGTCACTTTATTATTTTGCTTGTGTGAGAAACACTCGTTCTGAAAGATTAGAGGTCGACAAACTGTACACAACAGAAGGCGTTTCCGTGGCCTGAACTCCTCTGGCAGCACGTAAATGGTATCAATTTAATGAGTTACGTTGGCCCAGTCCCGGGATGGCACCGTGTCATTCAACTTCCTGTCCTTGTTGTCAGCCAGTTAGCCCATCGACTTAACGAATGACAAAGAACCTAACTGATCTGTTCCTGGATGGTTTACAGTGCTCTTGACTTCTTTTGCCGTCCTTCTGCAGGTTTGATTGGCATTGCTTCCAAATATTGACTGAAAATATAAATTTATCTAAGACTAGCCTTCCCATGTGAATCAAGTGGCTTTTCCGTGCACAAAGATGACCTTCACCCCAAAGCTAGTAGACGCTGATCATCTTTTAATAGTGAAGTAACAGTCAGAAATGAAAACCACGACAATAGACGGCCTATCGCAATCCCGAAAAAACTCCCCACTCAGTCAGATCGATTGAAATGATGCGTAAAAAGAACTTTGACAATATTATGAATTACAATCGCAATTTTAGAAGACTCTAGGCTCCCTATGGCTTCGTCGAATATGACAAGTCTACTGGCATTATAAACAAATTCAAAATGCTTTGCGTTCCTAAACATGACTGGAATTACCTTGCGGAAGATATCTCAGCGTTTCTCGCAAACTCACATCTTCACACTTGCCCTTAAAAATAGCACATTTTTCAAAACCAATTAGTTTGTCGTGAAAATAGGTGTGTGTTTATAACTTTCCATAGGGAATGGAAACAGTTTCAATCACGGAAAGCAAATCAGGTCACAGCAGTTTTTGAGCCTGGGAAGGTCACAGTCCCAGTTTTATCGCTCATTTCTTTGTGCTAAGCTAATAACGGTCAAGGATAACCGCTTGGATGGATAAGTGCAACCGTTAAATATCACGGTCACCAGCAATATCAGTTTTTTGTTCAATCAGATATAGTTTTAAGTACATTAAACTAAATCAATAAGAGGTAAATAACGGAGAGGTCATCATTGTTTACAAAGGACTCTTTCTATCTGGTTGTGTAGGAAAACTCGTTTAAAACCACCCAGCGAGATGATACATACATGATAAGGATGTGTTTCAGAGTGTGCTTTGGGTTGGTTTATCTGCTTCAGAATCATCATCTTTGAAATCGGGTTGTCTTATTTGACATGAGCTGACTAGATGAACATGATCTACCACCAAAGGTGGGAAAATGATGCATGACACAGAATAGCAAACAATTTGAGTGCAAAAACTGGGCTCCAAACGACAAAGCTTCTAGATTAAGTAAACAATAGTGACTTGATTAAAATCATCCAACACGAAGGTTACAACTTGTGAAGATTGCTCAATTTTTTGTTGAACCTCCTCTGTTTGTTTTCCGCCGACCTACCTGAACTGTGGTCAATTACTTACTTGGTGTTTTGGAAATATGAAAACAGTGCTTGCCCCGAGTATTTTTAACCAGTCGACTTTTGGATGACCTCGTTTAGTTTTTGCAAAGCGATTTTACAATCTATTTCGCAAAGATCCGTTTAGGGGCCTCAGGTACGATTACTTGGGCCACGTTAACTGAAATGGCCAGCGACTTATAATACGAAAGCCTCAACTGCACTATATTGCCAATACAGTGACAACCGGTTTTCAGGTAGGTGAACATTCCTATTTAGGATTTCCTAACAGCCTATGATAAATTTTCTCCAACCGAAGCAAATAAGGTCCCCAAATTTTCTTTGGCCATTTTTGGCCCACTAGGCACTATCGTTTAGAGCCTCCCAATAACAAACGTTTATAGATAGCCATACAATCAAGACTCGTGGTAACTCGTTAAATGCCAGTCTTACTGTTCAAACAAAATCTATCTATTACGATGTTGCATTTGAGTAGATGTTTACTAATACGCCTTGATGCTATTCCGTGTAATCATCCTAAGTGCTTGCACATGGAGTCGTGGTTCCTAACAGGTTTCACTAGTACTCACAATACATATGAACACATTTCTTGGCCTATGTAAAGGTAGCATAAAGTCAGAAGCAGTGTTCGGGATAAATTCACGAGGCGCAATGCCTACAATTCTTTAGCAGGGATGCTGGCATCCAGCTTCACAACCTGTGAGCAAAAAAATGTTGTCACCCTAAGAAAATCGGGAGACAACTGGTGTGTGATTTCTGTAGTTCACGTACGGAATATTAAATTTTCAAATCGGCGCATTTAACTGCATGTTTGTCACTGTTATAAACAATCCTCGGATGTTGTTCATTGGTTTTCTTAACAGGAAGCAATGAAGACATTACAAATATCATCCGATTATCGGTCACTAGAGGAAATGTCTAAACCATTGGCTTTCTACTAAGCTACGTTTGACCATCAACGCTCTGACTTTGTGGATGTCTTATTCTGGACTACCATCAACATCGTTTCATAAAATCTTGCATACCCGTTTTCCAATGCACTATGCCTTATCGGGTTAAGTCATTATTTCCTGGTAAAATTGGCCGAGTAATCGTTTGGAACGCACACGTTTCCTGTCTGATTTGTCAACCACTGTTGCTCATATGTGCCAGCTATTCGGTATTTTCATTTTGTGTTCCAATTGTATGCAAGAAAGCAGCCATATTCTTGGGACATGATTCTGTTTAACCTTGCCAGGATGTGGCCATCACTAATCTACCCAATATGCTTGCGTTTCGGCTGAGGTACGACGTATAAGGTAATCACAATGCATTAAGAAGAATGGAGGTCAATATTTTGTGACGGTCAACGCTGTCGTTTGAACGCAGCTTGAGTGACTGATTAAAGTCGATGTTTAATGACCAGAAATAATGGATAAACGATTTGACGCAAAACCAAACGGTCGTTGTTTTTAAGGCCTTTTATTTAAGTAAAGCAATACAACGCAACCCTTGTTTGTGCAACTAAAATAGGTTTAAACAGAGAAAAACCAAAAATTGTATTTTCCTTGTCTTCTAATAATTTTACTTGTGCACATATAATCATATATGAAATAAATGATTTATGCTTTAAAATTCTACATGACAAAAATAACAACCACACTTGGACGTGTTCGCTGAAGCTGGGCCGTAAGATACTCAATAGTTTTTGGTCGATGGAGTAGGATACCGGCAAAATACAATATCCGGCTAATTGAATCGAGAAACATCTCACAGTTGACAATGCACTTGTGCGTGTTTCCCAACGTTAAAACAATCTTCGTGGCTGATAACTCAATTGCACGCGTGTAAGTCGAACTGATGTGAGAAAATTTAGACGAAGCAGACTCTGTCCCATATGACACGTGAAATACTTAAGCCGGGAAGTGAAACAATGGGATACTTGAATTTTATTGAGTAAATACAGGAGAAGATAGAAACAACGAGAAAATATGTCTCGCAGCAATTACACTAGGATTTAAATTGTATTTTTCCGGGTCGGTGCGGAGATCATTCTTCTTTCCAGTCCAATCCTTATCTGTCTTCTCAACCGAAATTTAGCCTATCAGGCCAATGGCAACAAACATTGGTGTTTTATTCGAAACCGAAATGGCAAACGACTACGTCGGCGCCTCGCACTGAATTTGCGATTACCAATCCCACTGGTCACTTTCATCTGGTACAATTAGTCAAACGAAATCCGTACCTGTGATGAACAAGAATTATAATTGGACAATAGTGACAAGAAACAATTATTCGGTGAAGAATGAAGTCATTTTAGCCTACGGTTTGTTCGGCTTCAACGGCACCCAACCAAAACAACAATGTAAATGAACGTCCTTTTCTACATAGCTCCAGTACGGTTAAACAAGAGTTCAAGAGAATCCGGCGAAAAAAATGGTAGTACGTTTCGTCTGTCTGACCTCATCACTAAGATCCCTTTTGAATTCCATGCCTTCGGCAATTTTCAAACAAGTGTTTAGTTATCTCCACTACTATCCTATTTTGCTCTCAATCCGGTTGCAAAATGTGCAGCCTCATAAGGAAAGAATCATTGCTACAGCGAACAATAATACTAATAATAATGTTGAACAATCCAGAAGAAAAAAGCATTACTTGGTTGGTGTAACATTTTTCTAAACCAGTGGAGCTTTCATCAAAGAATAGGCTTTTGAAGACAATGATTATGCCGACTAACGTGCTATGTCAAGAATAGCTCCAACTTTCCGTTTTTCCGTGCTCTGTGTACCAATTTATGGGGAATCGATAATCCGGTAAAGCAAAGTGCCCGCAAAACCCACTGCCTTTCCGAATTTGACCGTCATCCAGTTATATTTGGAACGTTACTTTTTATTGCTCTGCTACTTTGTTGCTTCAACCCAGGAAGTGCTTTTATTTTCGAACTGGGAGGCAGCATCGCTGGCTGCGTTATCCGGTGCTAATTTGCAATTATTTTCTTATTTTAAGACAGGATCGCGTAATGCTTGGCTGGAACTAATCTAAATATTTTGCAGCATTGCTAACTCTTGACTAACCAAAATGTCGGACGTCGAATTGGTGGCGGTTAGTAGATTAGAAGATTCGGCGAAAAACAGTTTAGTCCTAAGCACAATTAATTGCATACTTGAACGAACTTAAACTCTTTCTACCATCACACGATATTATTTCTGACTTGGTCGAAATTGGGTTAACGAAGGATCTGGCGAGTGATTAAAGTTTCATGGCGTGTTTCTAAAACGGTCAGTACACTACGAAATCTGGCAAACATACTTTTCTTTTTCGTTCTGTTCAGACGTAATAGTTCAGTAATGTCTATTAAGGAAGAATGGAACCTACCGACGGCAGTTATCTGCGGTCGTCAAATCACGAACGTGTTCTGGTTTATCGAAATAGACAGATAAACTTGTCATCAGGAGTTACGCGTCAATGACTGTGCTGGCGAACGCGAACGTTTAGTTTGTTACGCTTGGTATGCTGCTAATTGCTATAGGACGCCTGAGTCGGCATGTAGTGTGTGTTGTTCTGGTCTGACTGTTCCATGAAGACATTACAAACGCTTCTTAAAACTGATTGTTCATGGTTCCGTAACATTTTGTTTGATGTCCAACAAGTCACAAAGTCCAAGTCTTTACAAGAAGAATAGAGCTTATTTCAGCACTCCCCGTCACAGTGAGTTTTGTCGACGCCATCGAACATGCCCATTCTTCTTCCAGTGGCATTGTGTTTACTTATTATTTATTTTCAACAATGCGCGACTGGTTTTTATCACCAAAATAATAGGTTTTCGTTCATGAAACAAACAATTATCCCATGCAGACTGTCTGTGTCTTATCATTTACAAATGGAATGCAACAAAAGTGAACTGGAGGATGCACCTTAAAACTCCACTCAAGTCCCAAATCAACATTTACGGGAAAGATATGAACCACAGAATCTTACACAGGCTCAAAGGCGGCTGGTGAATTACCAGATACAAGATATGTGATTAAGAACAAAAATTTGCGATCAAGGTTCACCATTGGCAGCTATCGTGTACTGCCTAGCATCCTACTTAGATTCTACTAGGGAGTTTTCAACTTGCTTCCATAGTTTAACTCTAATATTATCACTAGCAAAACTTAAACAGTTTCGTGACGAATTAAACAACAAAAATGAGAAGCATAGACTATCGCAAACTCATCGGTCGTTAAAGGGACGTTGGATTGTTCCATCCAGTTTACTGAACTAAGATAGATATTTGCAAATCCTTAGTATTTTCTCATGAAAGTCGCGAATGCAAATTGATACCAATTAATGCACCTGTTAGTTGAAAATCGCGGTCATTCTGCTTATTCCAGTTGTTCACAATCCGCCATGTGGAAAGAATGAAAACAAAGTTCCGATATGTTAAAACAAAATCTTTTTGGTTAATGCTGTTTCTCCCGTGATATTCCGCTGAACTAGGCATAGTCCTCCCGTTTTTTTCTCTTGACTCGCGGATTCTCTTTAGTCGAACAACTTATGGGTTTGCACCAGTAAAACGCTACTCAGATGTCATGCATTATTCACACACTTTGGTTTCCGCAACTTCCCAACTAAACTTAGGCTTATGGCTGAATTCGGAAGTGGTTTTCCGAGGCAAACATTATGAAAACTTATCCGTGACGAGGACCTTAAACTGAGGTTTGCATCCTAAGGATGAACAGCTACAATTCTGATTCAAACGTCAGTCTTAGGAGAAAAAGTAGGATGGTTTTCTGTTATCCGAAATCTCATTAACAACGATACACAGAATTTCGGCTTTCCATCAACCTAGAACAGGCTCTCATACCGGATTATGGACAAGCAAACGAAATCAGCACCAGATTGTATCTCTGAAAATGGACTGCGTTATGTGGTTGGCAGAAGACGTTATAAAATCAAATGGTAATTAAGAAAAAAATATACGCCAAGCAATAGTAGTATCTGCTTCCCGCTTTAGAAATGTGCCTACTCAAATTTTAAAGGGACGTTCCCAGTCAGATATGAATATCGGATAGTTTTACGGAGAAATCTAAAGCATCAACAGAAACGCATATTGGGTTGGTAATTTCTGTGGTTATTATCAAGGAACAATTCCATTACGGCACCTAATTTGGTCCTTCTACCCTTCACGACGGTTGCAGTCGGTAACGAATTTCCGTGATGTATTTTATAATCGGAATAGCCTGATTTCAACCCGAAAACTGGCTGTTTGGTTAAAGTGGTGACTTGGGAGCATCGTAAAAGGAATGAAAATGTTGTACGCAAATGACACTTCGAAGCTTCGCCAAAATTTACGATGCCGTGGCTATAACCGGACGTCTTTCGTCCAGAATAAACTTTATTTTACAAAACCTACTGCCACCCAGATCATTTAGGTACGGAAATGCATTGGCTAGTTTTAGGGTACATATCGACTGAATCTCGAAACCATTTGGATATATTTATCAGAGCACGAAAACATAAATCACTAGTTTTGATAAAAAAACTAACATTTCTGTTGGTTCCGTTGGGAAATCAAAGCCCTTCTCGACTTCGTTAAACAACTGAACATTAGTGAATCTGCCTAGATCTGTTTGCCTTTTACCCACCGGGTAAAATCATCACATTTTCAATACGGAATAAAAGTTGTTTTGGAAATACAAAATTTCAAAATTTCATCTCTGTTATTCGATTGATTTTAAAATCTGAAGATTCCCGGAAAATGTAGAGAACTGTAATGTTCCATTCAATTTAATCGCAAATTTTGTTTGACAATATTATGAGAGTAAGAGTTGTATTCCTGTCAATCTCACTCCAAGCCAAATATGAGAACTTTCTGTTTCGACTGAAGTAATTGTTCTAATGCTTGGCTACGCTCAATAGCTTCTCGGAATACCTACCGGCCGGTGTATGATTAGTGGAAGAATAACACTTGATCCATATTTCGCCTTTGATTTCTCGCAAACGCCTTGTTCACAGCTGACGTGGAATGCGTCGAGCCGGTTCCGAAAGATTCCGTAATAATAATAATGTAATATAATAATAAATGTAAGATGCGTGATCATTTGTGCAGTCACCTAGTCGAAAACCACTGTCAAAATAGACAAGCATTTCCCAGAATAAGTAATGTGAAAGTGCTGGTTTTCCGAAATTCACGAGGACGTTTTTGCCCAAAGCGTTGGCATGATGTAACGTCCATTCGGGGGAAGTTACCCATTCCGGTTTAGTTCCAAGCAGCGCAATACAATCCACGGTCTAGTGTAGTATGGGTTGTGTATATAGAAGCCGCCAAGTCAAAAGGAATAGGATATATATATATATATATCTTGGAACGTGCGCATAAAATGCACAGAAGTGCTACTCTTAGTACCTCTATACGACCATATCTGAAATCGGACTGTAATGACCTCCGTTGACGCATCGCTTCATTCAACTCGAATTTTGTTTTTCATCGCAGAACAGAAACATGAATTTTGTGAAATCCATGCGGGCTGGAGGAGTATGACTCTTCATCTGAACGAACAAGCTATATTGGGATCCTTTTGTAAGCAAAACAAAATCTAAGAACGCAGGCTTTTTGATAAACGCCATTATTTGCGAACACATCGGATCCCACACGGCAACTTTCTCATGTCGCCTTTACGACCTACGAAGAAACATCCTTGGTAATCATAAACGAGCATTGTGTCCACCTAACTTTTTGACTGTATTTGCTAACCTTTGTACGGAAAACACGGTACAAAGGAATACAGCTCCAACGTGAAACTGACTAACTTTCTGAGGTCAGACATGTTTTTGTCCTATGATTATTTGTTCTGCTCATCTGTCATTTATCTTTCGAAATTAGGTTTCTCCTAGTTGAGGCACATGAATAAAATAGTTGAGGAACGCTGTCAAAAATTATTCAGCGTCTCAAAACGAGCTTATTTTGTAAGCAAAAACAGCACCTGATATACAACAGAACAGTTTATAACACGATCTCTTACTAGCAAATGCATACGCATTCTTTTTCGACTTCATGCGCTATGGTTATCTCTGATGTTACTTTGATACCTTAAATATGCCCGTACAGATGGAAACAGACCGGTTCCCCTTTTTGATATCTGGGCATATATATATATATATATATATATATATATATATATATGCGTATATTCGTAACACATTTCGCATGAAGAATGCATCAGCAAAATAAAATCCCTTTTCAAAACTACCGAATTTTCTGTCAACCATAAGTACCAATTGGGTTACCAATTCTCAGTGCTATCACAAAAAGACAAACACAAACCAAAAAGTGTTCCGTGTTAGTTTTCTTGTTTTTAGAGCACGCTTCAGATCTCCAAAATCAAATAGTCACGAACATGAGAGCATTCAGCACTGCGGTACAATACAAGTTGGTTTCTAGGCAACCGTCTGTCAGTTTATGACAAGAATAACAAGCTCGATAAAGCCATAACAAATCATCCAGCGTGGCAAATTGGATAGCGCACTACCAGTGAAATATTTTCCGGGATATAGTTTGACAAAAATGCCTCCATAACCCTGTTTTCTTTGGATGACAAGTTCTATCGCTTTATCTGATATTCACCTTCATCTTCTTTGAAAATGAAGTGTATAACATTTTCAAAACTGTTCCCAGGTACGCTTTTTTGGCCTTACTAATAAAATATGATCACTAACGCATGGTTAGAGTTTGCCAGAAATATGATACGGTTAAAAACGCTAATACCTTAACATATAAAACAGCCAATCATAGAAGAGCAGTGATAACACCAAAACTAAGGTAGGTTGATCGTGACTCATTTAATTCTGGCTTTGTACATGGACACCAGATGAGAACGCGCGGACAGTGGTGTTCGTCTACCCTAGTCTTTGCGCGGCTCGCATTAATTTCTAGCGTCACAAATCATTTTATCGTTCCCAGCTGCTTTTGTCTGACTGATATTTACGATGATTTGTCTGAACAACTTGAACCGTACAAAAGAAAAAAGGAAGTCGACGTCTGTGATACCACTAATAATCTTTAGATTCGTGACAACTGTCTTTGCCCAATAACCATCTAAGAGAATTTCCCAAAATACATATAATAAAACATTTAGCATTTAACGTTTATAACGAAGTGTCAAGATTCAAAACTAGAATCTCATTTGAATCGTTAGGAGCTGGAATGGATGATTAATTCATTTAAGAGTCAAGTGGTGATTTGTTGGAGGATTTTCGTCGGTCAGTTAAGGCTAACCTTCAGTATAGGGATGGCTGGACAGTAGAATACCAGATACTCATACCTGATGATCGGCAATAACCGTGAAACCAATCATGTGCTTCCGAGGAAATTTTGTTCATTCATCCGTAAACCATACATACTACTGAGAAAAAATGCCAGGGTTAACTTCGTAAATATATTTTGAGACATGAGATCTTTTCAGCCAGTCATCAAAAGGTATTATTGAGAAATTTCAAAACCGTCTTACAATTTGCATGATTTCCAGGTAATTCCAAGCGAGACATTTGTTACATAAATCGTGCATCTATGGGATTGCGGGTCTCAGAATGCTGCTTCTTGTTATATAAAAGCGTATCTTTGCCTCCAAACATACACACTTTTTAATTGCAATGATAGTTCGGAGTAAGCATAGAGGGAGTTAGAGGTTACCCATTTCACAACGCCCTGTAATCTACATTATTGATCCATCACATTAAACTATTCCTTCCTACTCTAGGTTATTCCGTTACGTTGGTTTGAATTGTTTCTCTGTTGGAGCTTTTTTAACAGGGGCTTCCGATTAACAAAAGTTACTCATTAAGCTATCAGACCGGCTGCCATCGAACGTAACAGTGCCCTGGCAACTTTGTGCTCTCAAATGCTGGCTTGTTGAAAGTTTTCCACCATAATCCTAGTTAGTCTTATGCCTGTTGATTGTTCTGTCCATTGTGCGTATCTTGGCTATAACTGGCCCTATGTTTATAATGGTATGCGAACATATTAAACAATAGTAACGTTGAAAAATCATCTTGATTTTTTTAGGCATTTTTTATACTCCAACAGCGGAACATTTGTCACGGGACAAACCATTTTTTGTGCTAGTTCATCTTCGATTTGGACCGACGTTCCACTGTCTCAGTAGTGGTTGCATCCAAATGAATATTTAGAAGCTTGAAAACATTATATAGCTAAATAGGTACTGATGCGAAGTCCTTATCCTAAATCAATTTTGCATGAAACACGCCAACCGAAATTTGGTTTATCTTTCATTAATAATTCAGTCTTCGGATAAAAATATCAAAGCACTTTGCATCGTGCGCTATTAGCGCGTACCTCCTGTCAAGATAGTGCCATTCCTTGTGAAATATAACGCCCTAGAAATTCATGTGGTTATTTGGATTTTGGTGGGGAACATTTATGTTAGGCTACAAAATAGACAGAATGATGGGGAATGACTGTCAGCCTGAAGGATGTTCACCACATCGCGCCGCACTTTTTATCACGAGTCTTCACGATTCACCAATGAAAAGCTTGAATGAGTCACCATGCTGGCTCATTAATATCGGCAAGAAAATCAATATTTTCCGGTTATTGTCACCGGTTAGCTGTTCAATCGAGTGAGACCATCGTTGATAATTGTGATGATTGTATGAGACGAGATGTTAATCATCGAGCTGTGTTGAATCCGTTTTTTCTCGGCCACATCTTTTTCTAAACTACTATTAGCGTTTTATCTTTCTGGCTCAGATCCCGACGGTTGTTTTGTTGCTTCATAGCATCAATAATTTAGATCATGAAACACGAATGGTAAATCACGTGCTGATTTTGCACTAATTTATTCCTGAATTGTACTATCCTTCTGGGCCCTCAATATTTCAAACCAATCAATACAGCTTGATTGCTTGTACGAATAATAATCAAGTAGTGAAACAATGGAATACATAACAAGCAAAACCACTGGGTTTTTCTTTGCGTTAGAAAAAACAATCAAAATAAGTGCAGTTTCGGTCAGAATTTGACGAGTTTATCCAACTTGCTGTTTAGCAGTGTGCTGGATCATGATATTTTGCCCGGACCTCTAAGAGCGCTTCGCCTTTTGCTCAATTTTACCATCGGTTTTTAATGACAAAATTGGTTACTATCCGGATTTCAGGATTAACTGACAGTTGAAGAAATTACAATTTTGATCACCTACCATCCTGACAAATCAATGAGTATCAATCTCCGGTGATACCATCTTGCTGGATTTTCTGACATGAAAAAACGATTACTTTCTGTTACTCAAAATACTCAGAGGAGAAAAGTGTTGAAAATGCATTGATTTCCTGCTGGACAACTGAAATGCAAAAATGTGATCCGGTCTTCGAAAAAACAAATGGTAGTTTAACGAAGGGCTTGTCAGCTTTGAGCTTTGTAGCTATTTTTAAATTACACTAAAAAATGACTGTGGTGATCAGAATAAATCGGGTAACGCGTCGGGCGAAGGGAAAACGCAACTGTATGGAAATGAAAAGGAGAGAACGCATGAAATGTTTCCGATCAACGTAAAATATGGGTCGACATTTTATGCTGCAGTCATCCGTGGTCCACTTGATCCTTTCATTTCCGGTTTAACTTTGAACGAGTATCATTTTTTCACTCATCTAGTTGTTCCCTTACGAATCGACAAAAAGAAACATTGTCCTGTAAATAGTCCCACTGTCGACCACGGCAAGGAGAAATCACGCGCTAATTTGAACCACAAGATGTCGCTAGACAGTCGATAAAGATATGCTCCTTTGATGACATTACTAACAATTGGGACAAAGTGACCCCAATCACATTGGAATTCGGCATCATATGAATAGTGTTTAGCGGGGTGCGAAAAATTTAATAACTTCATCATAACTTTGATAAAGTCAGTAAGTCTCAAGCTATAAATTTTTATTCGTTAATGCCATCATCTAATGAGTTATTGCGGAATATTATTTCGTACGTGTACCATTTTGTCCAGATTTCAGTTTCAGTCAGATCCAACTACGTATCGTCATTAATGCTCCCTTTTAGGCCGGCTGGGTTGGACCGCGAATTTGGGCAACAGGACCAACTAGGTGAATGCGTCCGGGCGTCAAAGCCATGATGATGAAGATTTTCATTAGAAAGGTTTTCCTATTCCATTAGATTGTCTTAACCGGTTCTAAACCTTCTACTCCATAGTCGAATAATTATGTGAACAGCGCAACTATTGGAAATTAGAAAACCAAACCATCGCTTTGGTTTTCTATTCAAATAAATTCAAAATCATTTGAAATTGTTGGCTCCATTTGCCATTTTTTTCTAATAATAAATTAAAACGTCATTTACATGTTAAACATTCAGTAGCCACAAACCTTAGCTAGGCTCGAACAGGCGCACAACTAAATCGAACTATTTCATCGAACAGACCTAAGCAAAATTCTTTCGTTGTTTAAATTATCTGATTGTGGTTTTTAAATACACTTACAGTGTTAAAAATTTGGATTTTTTGATAAACGCACAACAGGTCAAAATGATCCCAAAAGCGGCGCTCGTCATATTTGGCATCCTGATAATAATTCATTTCACTAAATGACTCATATAAAACAAATTCAATAATTTTTCTTTTCAGTTATTTTTTGGATACTGAAATTACTAAAAGAAACGATATTTCCAAATATACTTCAAATTATTTTTGCAACTAATACTTTATGTTTTGTTCTCGTTTTGAAGGACGGTCTTAGTAACCCGGGGAAATTTAAAACCAAATTTTTATATATTATGAGAAAGAAATAAAAGCTACGAAGTTTTCGTCGGCATTGTTTTATTAAATAATTGATTTTTATCAAAACAAACGTAATAGAACATTTTTGGCGGTGCATATTTTGAAGCTTTGTTTTAACCTTGTGGGGAAGCAGCAATGGTGCGCATCCATCATGCTCCGGCTGGAATGCCAGCTCGGGGTAGGTAACTTTGAACCAAAACTCAACCTACAATCTCGATATTCGGAAGTATTTATCAGTTTTTGACGATATTTTATGCAAAATCTATTGGCCACTAGTTTTACACATCCACGCGCAACCTTTCACGGCAATTGACTTATATGGGAATGGATAAATATATGCTTTTAATGGTAGCTGAACAGGTGACCAATGGAGAAGCAAGTGTCGAAAACTGAGCTGACAATGAAAATTGCTAGTGTAATGGGATCCTTGTTTTTTTACCGTTTATTGTGAACCTTTTATATGGGGCAATTTTGCTTAATATATACCAGTGTGAAATGTAAGTCAGTCTGATGTGTTCCCCCAAGGACTCATAAGGCAACTAAAGAAATCACACGTGCTCTACAGTGATAACCTACACACCACCAACTAAATGAGTCTCGAAAAGCCATCAATATTTGTCCAGTCGGAGGTCAGAAGCGAATCAACGAAGCTGACTGACATCAGTTAGCCAACATGTAAATCATTAAATTAGCCAGATACCAACAACGGCAAATCGTTTTCGTATTCATTAGTGAGCGTTAGAGTGACATCAAATTTCGGCCCCGACGCTAGCTTACATAATCCTTTAAATGTTTGTTTTCCTTTCTTAGTGAAAGAATGCAACCAGATTTGTTTTCTCCTATCATCAGAGTAGTGGTCACAAAAACCTGATTTATTTTATGAATTGCGTTCCATAGCTTTGACCCAAAACTTCATGTATCAGGGCCTTTCCACGACCTAGCTCTTGGTCGCGAAATCTTATTTTGAATTCAGAAAAACCTGCTGAATTTCTACCTAACTTATGCTAATTTAAATTAGCTCTACCTATTTCACCGCCCTTCTAAACGACTAAAAAGTGACGGTATTCCAAGGTGCAGGACGCTGAAAAGCTATTCAAAATAAATGAAAGACATTATCTGAATCCGGTGTAATTCATCCAGTTCCGTAAATGAATTTGCTGAACGATTGTTGTTTCGTGTCAGTTACGGGGATAACACTTTGATTTCGCAAAAACGTAGTTATCCAACTGCCGACATTCCTGAATTTATTGATTGACAGTCTCATAGTTCTACTCTACACCCTGCCGGAATTTCCAACCAACTTATCATAACAAATTCAAAAAGGATTTGGGACGCATTTTGTTCACTTTAACGCTGCTTCTGTAATTCATACTTAAAAGGGGCTGTGCAACTATTTTAAGGAAGACACGTGAGCTAACGTCAACCTCATGCGTACGGACAGATTGATCCTAGAAGGCAACGATCACCGGATGCCAATCGGCAAGCATGGAAAATAAAATCTGTAGCACATCAAAAGAAATGATTTGACCTCCAAGTTAGGGGTTCACCTTGCTGGAGATGGCAACTACACACGTCACCGTTATGTCAATGGATTGGAACACCCTCGTACGGCCGTAAGTTTGCATCATTTTACACAGCACATTGTCGACTCACGGAAAGACGGCTAGTGAACTCAGATTCTTCATTTAATTGGACTAATGTGCAACTAATTTGATGGTACTATTTCAAGCCGCACTTGTCATTCCTCGAATCCTACCGGCGAATATTTTTACCAATCACATTTTCCTATGTTTGATTCAAAATAACCTCAAATGTTCGCATACATTTACATCAAGAGAAACAGTAGTAGGCCTAACGAGCAAAATTTAAATGTGTAATAGTCTGACGGCAAGGGATAGACTAGGAATGGGTATTTGAAAATATGACAGAACAAAATTAACGGAATATTAGCTTCCTGGTTCATATTTTTATAACTTCAATTCATCTATTTCCAACAAATTGTCGTTTCGGAAATAGAAAATGCAGCTAAGCAATTTTCTCACTTACTTACGAAGTTGGTTTCACTTCAAAAGGTTTTTTTAGAAAAATTACAACTCATATCATGCCAAAATGTTTTAGAAAAATAATTTTTGAACTGGACTATATCCATTGCAAAATATGACGTTGAGGCAGGCGTCGTCCCGTTTTGTCGCGTTGACAGTAGTCTTCTGGTCCGTCCAAGTGTGTCTATTCACTCCGTTTGTGCATACACGCAATTAAACTAAACTGTCTGGAGAAACATTCCCAGTCTCACAGACGACATTTTTAATTAGATGAAAAAATGGATGTCCTTGGGTGGTTATCAGATCACGTCCTTCGTTTCATCCAAATATTGCTTTGCTACGCCCGAACAAGGTGCAACACAACCAAAGTGGCTGACGAAATCATGAAAGTTTACCCCTGTTAGAACTACATAAATCATGGTATTTTCCATCTTCATGTTCGAATTCCCATTCACTAAGACTATTTTGTGATGTAAATTGCTTGTCCATTGTAAAACACAAAAATGGGGTTGTGTTAAACGCCACTTTGCACAAATTGTTTATTTCGGTTTTCAGTTATTGGTATCAAATGGTTTTTCACAATAATAATTTTTATGCACCCAAGTACTGGAGATGTTTCTCTCTACAGCAAGATTGCTCTCTTACTGACAAAACTATAGCAGCTAACTCAACCCCAAACTCAATTATTTCCTGTCTAAATTTCCGATGTATGAAGTAAGGCTGCGTGACGAAAATCATCGCACACTCAGGAAAATGCTGTCATATCTTTAAATTCGTCGAATGGTGCTGTGCAAACGTTTGTTCTTTCCGTAATAATTCAGCACATGATATGGAATTTTGCTCCAATGCAATCCGGTGACCTTCAGGGGTTTCCTCGTCAAGGACCCTCGAATCTCTCGCCTTGTCATCATATTACACAACCCTAGTAACAACAACAGTGATTATTCTACAAATTAGATAACAATGAATACCATCGCAACTGTGCTGTGAAATCTATTTTTGTGCAACTCATTCGTGACAGCGCAATCTCAGTTTAGACTTATTCCGTACTGCATAAGCGTTTACCAGAACTCTTCATTGACATTTGAATGTGCTTTTCCGGTTAACTGTGAGGAGGCGAGATAGAAAGTTCTATAGAACCCAGAAGCCTGAAACCAATCTCGCTCACTGTTTCCATCGTTATCCACGTGAAAACTAATGCTTCCTTTTCTCCGGCTTTTGATTAATAGGCGACAAATTCACTACAAATCAGTCATTTCAGTAGAAGCCTTCAAAAAGGAAAGTTGTAAATGTCCGAAATGATTAGAAATCAGCAGCAAGTATTTGTAACCCTTTCATCCCGGAACGACTTTATCGGTAAGCCGACGAACCATGTGCTGAAATTGTGGGACAAAAGACATAAGCGTGCTTTTAAGTTTCGTGAAGGAAATGAACAGTTTTTTCACTCCTCTCCGTTTTTGAAACCCTTTCACCATCCGCACAGATTGATTCAGTTTTAGTCACGACCTGACAGTGTGGTCGAGTTGAAAAACCGTTAATAAAGTCAAAACATGTTGGAAATAGAATAGCAAACGAAGTAAAAGATGAAAAGCCTGCAAGCTGAAGCAGTGTCTAATCGCAGGTCCACTGATGACTGCCATGTAACTAACTGTTTCCAATCATCATTGTAATGCATCTCTTAAATCAGATACGGTGAGTTATGCAACCTGTCTCACTGGTTTAGCGAGTAAGAAATGCAGATACTTTCACTTGCTTCCAATTAATTTGGCGAATTAATTCTGTAGTTAAAGTACGCACAGTTGAATGAAATCGAACGAAAAATTTGATTACAAATAGACAGATCAGTTGTATAATCCTGGATTTTAGACCGTAAATAAACCACCTTCCAAATACCGAGAAAATTAGGGATACCAAATCAATAAAAAACCAATGAGTAAATTATGCTCACCTCCACGAACAGCAAGTTAAATGTGGACGATTTATTTTGACTTCCTTGGGCAATATGACTATTAAAGTCCTTGGAGGGATATCAAACTGTCCCAACAGACGAAAATGCACGCCCAATGACACGCCGGGGAGTCATTATCTTAAGGTGTTAATCGAACTTTATAGCAGGAAACATTGACCATCCACAGAAGAGTTATAATGCACTAATAAGACAGACAGACAGTCATCGAGCTGAGACGATGACAGAAGTGACTGTTCTTTTCCGTGGAAGAATGAGCCAAATTCATGAATGCTGCCAATTGCGCCTTCCCACGAAGGGAGGATAGATGATAGTTTAGAACATACAGTGTCTATTTCTGCTTCTACAGACCAGCAGCGCAAGCCGGCTGGAATTTCAGTTACTTAACATTCAACCTGACAGAGCTGATCCGTATTTTCGGTTGTTCGCCAGTGTGACAGCCCCGATACAGACACCGATTTCGATCTTGCTGTTTCAGGGTCGCATACCAGTTACAGCAAACGTTACGGTTGAAGGGAAACAGGCAGTTGCTCAGAGTCGAAGCACTCTTTTCTCACTACATTCTCTGATGATTTATTGCTCCAGATGGCTTACAGAATCGATCAATTATGTTTGTACTCAATTACCTCCAACACTGTGACGTTCTCCATACGCAGTGCTTATTTATCACATGGGTTAACGTAGAGTAGATGGCCGCTTGGAAGATGACAATTTTGGTTCAAGATTAATCTTGTTTTCAGTCAAAGGGACTTACATTGCCGAAAAGACATTGTCTCGTTGTCGATTCGCGTGTTAATTTCATCCTTGATTTGGCCCTTTGATTAATCGTGAAGCTTATGTATGCATGAACGACCGCAATCATCGGGCCGTTAAAGCATGTAGGTTATGCGAAGCGCAATTCCAGATAATTTTAGTCCTTGTTGAATAGATTTCCAGTTCTATGATTTTCCAGAATATCTTACGGCCTAGCTGTATGCTTTGGTGATCAATGAGGGCAAAGTAACAAAATTGGTTACAGTGGGATCCCATGCCGATCAACCGCAATGAAGCTGAATTCGCCGCATTCTATATCGTAAATTCACATTCTTCCATGCGTAGTTGGGTAGCATGATATCGTGAGAGTGACCCGTTATTCTGGCACGCTGTCTTTTGACAGAGTAGTGCATATGGCGTGTCTGTCATCAAAGTATAATGCAGCTGGAGATTTATTCGCAACTTCCAGTCTTTCTGGCGTTGTCAAATAATGAACATTTAGTCAGCGGCAGGCTGGTTGATAGATAAACTCAGTGAATTCTGTTTTTATTCCTCCGATGTTTTCTCAAATGAGCAGATCTCGTCTGTGACGCTGCTTTCGACTTCTTTGATTATCTTTGGAAAACAAGATTTGCTATGATTGACAAAATGGACTTCCAGACGTGCATGTGTATGAGTGCGATCCGCGCCATCGCAATCTCTTATTTCTCTACTACTGTATGACCAGTAGTCTTTGGTCGAGGATACGCAACGAGATCACTCCAGTAGGCAATCACTTCTGGCGTTCAGTGTGAAAGCTGTTTGAATGCCACTTTAGAAAGTGTTTACTTGGGTGCTGAAACTGAGCGTTGGAGAGGGTTGGTCTTTGATACCATGCAAAACTGATAGTGCAAACACCGTTAAGGCACTGTTGCCCAAAACCGCATATTTGCAGGGTGTCTAGCTGATTCGTTTGGAATACTACTGTCGCTATTCCAGCCCCCGGAAAACATGAAGTGTGCATTGCCGGATACTTCTTACGGCGTCTATGAACTAGATGTGTAAAATCTATGTGGATTTTAGTGTTTGAGTTTGGATTTTAACAACAAAGGCAATGCTAGTTACGGAGGCCAAATGTTCAAGACCACTTTGTTTCGAACCAATGCATCATACAAATGTGAAGCCCGACACTAGCTAGAACAGAACTGCCTGACAAACCGATATAGCACTATCTAAACAATGCGCGGACTTGGACTTAGAAAATCTTGAAGCCAGAAAACAAATACAGAATTAGCAGAGGGCCTCATTTTGCCAACGGACTTCAGGTGATCTTATGAAAATCTCAGAAGCGAGCGGAGGCATTGCTTGGACTGAAGGTCGAAGGAGAGACAGTGGGCCCGTTAGACAAATACAGGAAACAGTGGTGTTGAACGCCCATAGTCCATTTGGATCATTTTGATCGATTAAGCTGGGTAAGATTGAACTAGAAACAACAGTTAGCGAACACGATAACCAAATTTTAAAGCAAATACATTCAAAGAAGAGGAACGAAAGGGGCTTGCACCGGCAGCAAGGGGTGTCCGGTGTCATGGCAACGGCCGCTTAGTAACGTTGTTAGCGGCACCGACCGGAAAGCTCTGGAGACGACATTTGTTATGGGGTCGCTGCGTTAGACTTGATAGCTTTTGTCCACTCCGTTAACCTTAATATTTCTTGTACCGGAACTAAGTAGAAAGGCAAGTGTAATCTGTGTGATAGCTGTACAATGTCCGTTTCCTGATGGCCTAGTTACCAATATCAGAGAGTCTCCAGGTTCAGACAGGCAGTGGATACGTGTTTCAGCAGCCCGAATTTCCAAGCTAGCATGCTTACCAATTAAGGGCTACCTATCAACCAACAGAAACATGGTCTGTTTGCAGTCACTGACCAACAATAGGCTTCATTTCTTTTTTGGATAATTCTCTAACATTCCGGGTCACCCCTCCCATCCAATCGCATTTCAATGTATGGTTTCCGGTACGTTTCTGGAGCCTCGTTCGCCGTTCGGTGGAAGTAACTAGTACCTTGAGGGGTTCACGCGACCCGTTGGTTGAATAGCATACCTCGTCCACTAGTTTATCAGCAACGGTCTCCGCATACTAGCCGTCGCAAAGTGCTCCTCGGACCTCGGTTCCCATCACGTCTTATTCCCTCTTTCAAGCAGTTTTCCCGGATGTGAAAGATTACGCATGGCTCAACTTTCGGGAGGCCCCAGGATGACGAAGATCAGAGTGAAACAAAATGTCACAAAAGCATGGGAGTCTGCCACCTGGATATGATACCCTTCTCAGTCGCTTCCTACTTCCAAGGGCGTGACCTAAAAAGTGATGTGATTTGGGCGTGAGGTGAAATGCCTTAATCTACTCTCAATTTTGGGATGGACAAGCGGCGAACGAAAGTGAACAACACTGATAACAACTCATGGAGAGAGGCTGAAGAGGCCGGAGTTTGAGTCGGATCGTAAACATTCTGGTTGAGACAAAGAACGAGAGAACCAAAGATTCCCTGTACGTGTTTCATATATTAGATTGAATTAACTCTACAGCATCGTTATCGCCAAAAGGTTTAATTTACTTATTTATTCATTTTGCAGCTGTTTATTCTAAAAAGCTTTTCGCATGAGTCATACAGATTTTGCCCTCACACTGTATTGCTCGAAACCTGTGAGTGGTGAATCATTTCATCAGTTTAGCTGCAAACAGTGTTCAACGCGGTCCGGGTCGTGAACAGTCGAAAGCTACCAGACCATACGGAAGCGTTAGCAAAATATCATCACCCGACGCGAATAACTTAGTACGTTCCTCCTACCTTGAAAAGCTAGTGGTTCATTCATCCCGAAACACGTGTTGAATGAGCACTTTCTAACTTTATTAATTTTAGTTTTACGAAAGCCGGTCATTCAATGCTTCTATCCCACTTGATTTAACATGGCATGGACGAATCGCAAATGCAAGTTTGCACATTCGGTAAACAGATAAAGCATGCGTATGGCACCGAAGGTGAGAATCAGAGACAGCCAGTTTGCGGAATATTTTGGCGCTTTTATCCGCTCAAACGTGGAAAAACGGCTGCGCAGAAATGAGATAACCAAGTCATTTGGGACGGATAAATTAGCTATAGTCCGAAGAACATAGCGGAAAAATAACTTTAATCCGAACCACTCCCTAGATACACTCAGTTCACTACAACCTTACTGTCCCGACCCGAATAACAAAGCACTTCCTAAATCATTCAATGGCTTTAGCAAAGAAATTTCTGCTTGAAAAAGGGCGAACCCAGATGCTTGTCAATTGCGAGTATCACGGAACTAGGGTGTTTTTCGCAATCTGTCATTATCTCATTTTGACCGAATAAACTTTTAATAATCATGGGTTTATTTGTGTCTTTTAATCTCCGGTGGCCAAATCAAAAAGGGGCCGTACATTTCACAGGCTTCCTGAAAATCTGCTCTAATCTCACATGACGCGTTGACCAAAGGCCCTAAGATGTCTTTTAAAAAAAATGAAAAATTTTTCTTCACACCCGTTCTAATTTTTAATCTTCACAAGTTTTGTGACGGTAGTCATGAAATAACAACTGCCTAATAACAGCCTAATTGAAGAAAAACAAACTAATTGAAAATCCATTCACCCCCCAGAAGAATAGGACATTTCTCTATCTCAACCCACACGTAGTTGATATTCGGGATGCTAGATGAATGCGATTGTAGCAAGGCTAATTGGCAATCGATACACTCCCAAGTTACGAGTTCAAAATAAACTCTGTTTACTATGGTCCGCAAGGTCTACTTGAAAGGCAGTGTTTAACTAACCCATTCAAACAAGCTTAAAGTTTCGGTACCCAACTTATTCAATCATGAATTTGTTCAGCATGATTGAACAGACCAATCTGTTTTTGAAATACCTCAAACTGCCATGGAAAAAAGTTGATGTTAATACTCACGTCAAAATCATCTGTTGAGAGTGCATTTAAATAATTAAATCAGTACTTATATAATTAAATTCGATGTCCAGGTTACACGTCGTTGCTGTTCATTAATCGTTGTAAATATCCATAGTACTCCCTTAGTCTTTGGTTGGGCATATCTCTGTGAAAATTTCTTTAAAACTTATTCATTTTATTCGATAATTCCTTACGTCCCGCCTTTCATGATTCCGATGCAGTTTGATTAAGGCGTACGTGTCTACGGAAGGACACCTAGAACCCCACTAGAATTGGTATTATTCTAAACATTCGCTTAACAAACAACCCAAAATTGGTTCTGGTCATGCGTAAGGCTCACTCCGGATCGTCAGATCACGTCACTGCCGGTTTCTCCCACTATTTTAACGTGCTTCAATACAGAATCACCAACTGACGTGGCATTCGAATTTCAGCAAGACGGTAATGTAGGCAGAAGTAAATGCAAGGCTTGCAACACATTACTGTCCGATTTCTATCTAACATGACCTATAACCGATTTGCCAGAAACCTTAATAGATTATTCAACAATACTGTACCGTTTGCGAAGCTTCACATTGTGTTGTCTTGTTCTTGTCTAAACACCGACACAGTATGCCAGAAATAGCTCACGAAAGTGAGAACTGTAAGTTTACTAAAACCTATTCCAGTTGACATAAATCCCCATGGTTAAATGTTGTGTACTTTAGCGTGCTTTTGGCTGATTTTCAGTGACTTGGAAAATATCCCAAACAACTAAGCGCCACCTCATCAATGAACTCATTTCCGGACATCAACTTTCAGTAGTTAAATCTGGTTTTCAAAGTTCACATCCATTCGTGCTTCAATTCACCCGACGAATCGCTCACCGCTAATATTATTAGCTCTACTGTGTATAGTAGATCTCTCGGGGCTGCGTTCGGATAGGTAAAAACATCGAACAGACAAGTCAAGTGGTCCTAAAAATTTTCTCCGCAAGCGTTCTCAAACACTGTGACACGCAGTCACCTCATTATTGACACAACTGTTTGATCCATGCTTGAATTGAATCTCACATCTGTAAAACGGCTTCAGTCATACAGATAGTTCAAGATACTGTCCAGTTTCGTGCACTTGAATCGCACAGAATGTATTAATCAAGCTATCATTAAAGAAAGTGTGCAGTAATTTAACATTCCTTGCTCTACTCATGTCGTTTATGATTGCTCTTTTGGGACATATCATTTTGCTTCCCACTGATGCACAACTGGAAACGCGTTCAGATTCGCCTCCTCGATTACAGTGACTCGTTCAAAGGTGTGGACAAACGAGGACATTTTGGCATTTGAACATTTTTCTGACTGACGTCTTTGCCCGAAGGTACTAGTAAAGCGTTTCCTACCTGTCTTAACCTGAACTGTTACCCTTCTTATTTTCCACATAGATGGTAGTCAGAAAGTAGACCGAGGAGCGAGGAACTTGGTCCTGCAGTTGTGGCTGTCATCTGATTGTCGTAAGAGGTGTCAGCCGCGGCTGTGCATGCACAAGTAAGGCTTGCATAGAGAGGAGTCAGCCAGAAGTAGCTGACCCTACGACCGTGGCTAGTAAGCATCTCAAATGAGAAGTCTTGGTGATCTTGAAAAATATATGCTGCCTATAAGTTGCATCATGGACCAAAAACGCATTGCAAATTACGGGCTGTCAAAGTGCAGGCTAGAAGCGCAAATGGATGCGTGTGCTATGCCGGTCAGTGACATTCATGTTTGAACTGGGAAAACGAAACTAGGTCGACTGTACATTCTTGAATTCGGGCAGTCAGTTTATACTGGTAGACTACTTCTTACATAATTTAATTGACTTGCTTCAAAATGTAAAAAATAGAAATCCTTTTCGGCAAATGCAATTGTTCATTTTTGTTGTCCGTGATCTCACTCATTTGCGTTCTTCCTAAACCTGTTTGCTCATATATTTTTCATCCATGTCCCCCTGGTGGCAGCAATTAAATTTCCAGATGACTTTTAAAACTTCTTCCCATGTTATCGATCCATCATCTCAACTAGAAAATCGAAAGTCCGTCCGATAAAATCAGAGAGTTGCTTTGCAATTTCTCCGCGTTCTATAACGGTTAACCAAAACGTTTTCTGGAACTGATTACAATAATGCAGTTATTTTTGGCGAACCTGATTCACTGTTTTACATGCTCGTCACACCGGAATAGATTATTGCATGTCACTAAAAATCAAAGTGAAATTTGTGTGATTTTGTGGTATGTTTTATTTGCCTTAAAGTCAATTATGTCTGAAAGACAGACTTTGACCGCGTTCTTATGAGGTCAAACTGTAGGGAAACTGAATGTTCCTAATATTAGTCTGGACTGAAAACATGTGACGTGTACCTGATGTCAAGTGAGGTGAAACTAATATGACCTGAAGAAGATTGATCACCGGGAGTCAAGAAGAAGAGTAGGTGGCCTGGGAAAAATAATTTCGCGGAAGAAATTGGGATACTTACAAGGTGTTACCAAGTATTGTAATTTTGGTAATAAAATGGAAATCTATGGCCTGTGCATCCAACTGCATCGGAGTTTGAGATCGCCTTTATCATTGTTCATTTTGAATATATTTGATTAAAACAGAATCTCTGTAGGCTTCGTTGAATATTATTCGATTGACAAAATTCATAAAGATGTGGCGATTCAAATAAAAGCTAATGACCCGTAAGCCGCTGAGGAAAATACCTTGGAAAAAAAATTATTAAAAGTTAGCCATACTAGGTAAGTGGGGAAAACTTTCAGTTTATTGATCCTGCTTTTGAAGGAAGAATGATGGTAAGTAAGTGGTAATACAGGACGTGGAAATGTGTTCAACCGTTTGGAGTCCGGAGGCAATGGAGGTTAGAAGAAGCCAATACGACACTTAGCTATGCAAACTTAAAAAGGGTGACTAGCTACCTGTGTGGGAGAACAGCAAGAAAACTTATATGAAGAGATAAGCTCCGAAAAATAAGAACCGGGATGATAACGGCAGAAAAGTGATCGCATAACAACAGTCCGACAACGGCCTAGTAGCTGCAAGGTAGATATCAGGGAGGGCTACCGATCAGCCAGATACCCTTTATTTGAAGCCAACCAGCAGGAGAAAAGCAAAGTAAACAAAGCCCCACCCCACACACGACTGCAGCTTTCATGTGCAGGGCGAAATTGAGCTTCGAACAATGGAAATGAGCTGGAGTGAAGAAGCACCTGGGGTGGAACAGAAAGTCAACTTTACACGCAGTGATGAAAGGAGCGGAACTTTGGATGCATTCAGTGTAAGCTAATTGCTGGAGTCCCATGAAGAGATGTGTAAAAGATCGGAGTTTAGAGATACACTAGGTATCACAATCGATGTTGGTGTTTGCATTGCGAGGACTAAGGTTAAAACGAGCGCAACGTAAAACGGCGTCATCGGCGAAAGATTGATTTGCGTTATAGATAGGCACAGTAGATTTTAACAAATAAAAGAAAGGGGGTAGATGCAAATACTGGACGTGTGGAAACACCAACATTTACAAGAAATGGCTGAAACAAGACCTCATCAACTCTGACTGAGGTGGTTTGCTTCTCGAGGAAACTTGACTCCCACAGCATCGTAGACGGAAAGAACCCGGACGCAGACAGTTTTCAGAAACTCGATCGAAAGCTTTAAAATTTTGTCCAACGAGACCATGTGCACTTCTGATTGGTTGCTGAAGAAAGTCGGCTGGGATTGTTAGATGGGGGCCAGCGGATCCCCGGTTAAACGGCAAGATCGCAATCCATGTTGACGGTCTCTAAAATGTCCTTCACGTTCAAGAAACAAACGCAGCTGAAGGAAGGTGATAGTTTCAAATAACTAAAATAAAAGATATGACGAAAATTGGACCACAGCTGTTAGGATTTTAAAGAGAGGGGCGAAATACCGTCCGGAAATAGTGGTTTGCTAAAAATTTTAAGAACTTAACGCTTGGAAGATCATTCTGATGCAAAACGGCAGTTAGAAAAAAAAGAGACAATCGAAGAGGAAGAAGCCGAAGATGCCTGATTGTGGGATAAAGTGGAACTGGAAGCAAATTGAGCAGCCAAAACCTCAGATTTCTTTTGTAATTGACAAACAACAACTGAGGTGGGAGTGGAAGCGGATGAGTATTCACTACGGGAGACTGATTTGTCACGGAACCAAAATGTTTGGCTGCCGGGGACAAATGAAAGTACGCCTTCTGCTTTCCAGAGGAGGAATCGCCTTTTTCCCTCAATGAAGTTTTCGAACACCTATCCTTAGTTTGCACAAAGGGATGACTGGAGGCGGGGAGCGTAATGTTGAATGCTTCAAGAGTACCGCACGATAGCATGCCACCTGGGGGAGTTGAGATGCATGAAATAATTCACCATGTGATATCTTCGCTCAACTCAGCAGTAAGAATCATGGAAGCACTGTACGGCTGTTTCATCACTGTTAGGAATCACCAACTGGGACGCGAACCCGGGACGAACGATTTTGAGTCGAATGCTACTGGGCAGACTCTGAACGGTTTAATGAACTTCACCACATGATGCTGCACCTATCTGTCACTGATTTGCATGGCCACCGGGCGCGCTCAAAGCCATTACCAGTGCTGTTTGTTCATACCGCGTTGAGTCAAACTACTCGATGGCTGTGACCGGTGTGCTCTATCTGAAATGCATTTTTAAGTGGGCACTTAAGGTTGCTTAAGTGTCGGAAGCTGCGAACATTCGAACGTACTGTCCACCGTTATAGGCTCAGAAACCGTTCGCCGAATCCTGTCTGGCCAACTCATCACCTATCCAAGAGAGAGCTATTCAACCAAAGATACCATTTTTCCGGCCCGGAGTCACATCGCGGTCGTTTATGTGCATGGTTTCTTTTTTTAAATATTGGACTCATTCATTTTGTTTAATCAACCTTTTTTAATCTAAGTAGATATTAGCCATATTTAATGTGATACGTGATCGATGAAAATGATGATTTTCCCATCTTGGTGCTCAGCAAGTTCAGATAACCCCAGAGGATTGAAGAAAAATAATGAACTCCATCTGCAATCATGCGACGCCAAGAACCCAGGTGTTATTTTAACGAAGACTTCGAACCCAGAAGCATACCACTAATATAAAAAATCAGAAATCTGAAATAGTAAATTATACAGCTTCGAAAGTCATAGTATAGGACAAATTTTCACAATAGCTTCCTAAAATCTAGGACTAAACAGGATGAAATGCTTTCTTAATACTCAAATTGCTAAATTTGGTAACACGACAAATTCCAAAATGCCCTCATTGTACTCTTCCCAGAAAACATACCACAGTTGTTACTGTCCAGGTATGCGTCACCATCGGGATTCTGAATGTTAAAGTTACAAGTGTTATTGGTTACACGAAGGGAGCCATGACACGAAAGTTTCTATTTCACCTTTTCGCCTTACAGTTCAAAACGTTTGCAACTCCCTTCGGCGTTGTTCCGACGCCGTGAACACGACACTCTTGCTAACGTTGTCCATGATCACGAAGATGAAATTGTACAAAGTTCGAAATGAACATAGACGTCAAAGCCCCATCTAGGACTTGGTTTATCATGAATTCAGACGAGCACAAACAGAACTGTCATGCGGCTACCATAAACCCTTGCAGATATTAAAAAGTCCGGTTTTGAAATACCAAACTCATCGATCATAAGACCTCAAAAAATGAGATACTATTGTCTCTAATACCCATAGCTAGCGCAATAACCTTTACCCCACTTGACCAACTGATGATTGTTGATATCACCTATAGACCTTGTTCACCTTGTTCACAACCGTCCGCAAATGTAAACAATTTTTACACAGAATTGCGATGGGATTCAAGAAATCAGTTGTCCCCGTTGCTTCTTCGTAACGCTTGTAAACATATGCATAAAGCATTGCGGCCCAAAATTTGCAAGCGTTCATAAAGGTGCTTTCTTAATTGTGGATTAAAGGGCCATTCGATCAACAACCGTGATCTACGACCAAGCTTTCAGTCTGCATGATGCCACAGTTTGTTTCAGTTCCAACGTTTATTGGTTGAACACTGAATATGCTAGAAAATCTCGTTCTTTTTGGACATATGGGCATGGTGGTATTACCACATATCATTAATTTACCAGAGTATGCTATGTTCGGGTGGTTCATCAATACGAATCCCGTAGATAAAATATCTTTTCTGTTGATACTCGAGATCATGCTTTTCGTCTACGAATTTGAGTGACAGCAACAACGATAGGACAAATAGATGGGAATAAGACTAAACAAATTCTGGGCTGTCGGAAACTCATAATCCACGAGTGGTGGATCCGTTCAAGCACACACATTTAACGCCATTATTGATTGAGACGAAAGTCAATTTAGAACCATCAGGTTCATCGAGTTGGCTGAAGCTAGCTCGTGAATAATAACGAGCAAGTTATTTGGTAAATCTTTTATGTATATCAAGACCATATTCAAATCTCATTTTTCTCCGAGTGAGCTCCACTACCACGGGAACTAAAAGTAAGAAGAAAGTGAACACGGGGACATTCTATCCCAGATGTGAGATTTTGCCCGGGTACATCAACCAGTCCAAAAGCGATAAAACCATTGTGAGGTAAATCACACAACATAACTAATAGATATTGTAGGCTTTGCCATTTAGTGCTAAGTTTTCCGAACTGTAGACAAACAACGCAGTCAGTTAGCCCCTTCCGTTGCCACAGTAACGAAATAGTGCTATCAAGTCATAATTCGTCATGTTTACGTGCCGTCAGGGAATGTTTTCCCAAGTAAAATCACTTTTTTCCTGTGAAGTAATTATCCTTGCTGTTCTTTGCCCAAGAGTGACAGGGGCAGTCAAAGAAAGCACTGTTCTTAATTACTATTTTCTAGCACTCAAACGACCAAAATAAAAACAGATGCCATTGTAAATGATGATAACAAATCAAACGTTATTCAGGTTCCTTAATCGAAACTGCACTTCAGAGTCATCAACAAAAGCTACGTCTAGAAATTCTTCTATTTCAACAAACCAGTTGTAGTACTGTTTACAACTCAGCACAGTTGAAAGTTTGTGTTTGCCGTAGCTCAGGTTGTTCCCTTTCGTGGAGTTCTCATTGCTGAGCTCAAAGGTCAGATCGCAAAATTTTCATCGACACTCGAGGTGACCTTGTACTTGTATGTGCGCAGTTGTGGTTATTTTGAAATTCTAGATATGTCGTTGGCTACGTTCTCGGGACTTGAAACTATGTGTTTGCCTTTCTATCTGCTTGCCTCCCACTCGAAATGTCACCTAAAATGAATGGAACTCGGAATGAGAAATTTGGCCCCTTTGAATTTAAGCTTTTGTTTCTATTCCAAATATGCAAATATTCAACTACTCGGTTCCAGAAATAAGCCAGTATAGGTAAAGTGTTAGGCCTATGGATCAAAAAGATTTGACTCCATACTTTATTATGCGACTGAACAGTTTCTTCTTCATCTGACGGTACACGTGCTCCAGTTTGAAACGTCTACTGGCTGAATTGCCTGACCGATGCCAATCCTCCAAAAGCTCTCGCATACCCTCTGTTTGTTTGGTCTAGAACCCGAACGTTATCCAAATGGGACTTACGTTCTTCTTCATCCTTGTGAACGGATACGAGAAAGTTTATTCTCATGCATTCCAGTAGCCATTTTTCTCCCCGTTTGACTAATGTGGCATCTGTCGCAGTCCATGTATTTGAATTCACATACGATGTTTTCTTACTCTTTTGTTTCAACAGCTCCTTTACAGTTGATATCAGTCTTCTCATAAATTGAAATGGTCTGTGAGGATTTCGGGCTGTTAAACCAGGTTCGCGGTAAAGTGATTCTACTCTTTGATTGTGCCCTTTGATTCTTCCTGCCATTCGTCACATATGCTTTTCAGTTTGAAGATTTTGGATCTTTATTCCTTTTGAACACCTTGAAAATATAGGTTTCTTTCTGCCTCTTTGATGTTTCCGTACCATATTGTGCACTGGCTCTTGTGATAAGGGTTTTGATGCAAGGCATTTTGCGGTTATTTGGGTAGTTGCCATAAAAGCTCAATATCTGGTCCGTATGTGTTTGTTCTCAGTGCATTCCGGTTTCCATTATGTCATTAGCATTTGTCTTTGCCATTACAACCACAAATGTCAGTTCCATATCCTTCTCTTTCCGCATGGTGAATCTAATCATTTTAAGTGTTGTTGATTATTTGATATATCTCTGAAATCCAAGCGACCAGGAATAACAAACGTGTTACCCAAATATTCAAAGCTTTGACTGGATTTCCATTAGTACAAGGTTTCCAAGAACTGGCATTATTGCTTCGTTGAGAAACTGGATATGGGTAACCCCAGCTATTTTCCATTGATTTCTCTTAAATGCCATCGCTAAATTCGAAGCCCGTGTATGGACCCATTTCCTGCAGTTCATAAACCCTTTGGACTCCCAGTGGTTTGTCTCGGCAATGATCTGCAGACGTCCTTCGGTTAGGTGATGACACGCTTGCGATCTGAAGGTCACGTTCAGCTACTTGAACCTTATAAAAATCTCTTCACAGCTTGTCAGCTAAAACAAAATTTTATGGTTCATAGATTGGCAGTTACCTTCGGAAGCCAACGAAGATAGTTAGTATATCACTGCACACTTGAAAACACCGATACAACTTACCTTCGAGCGAAAAAGTGTTGTTTTCATCGTTCTGCAGCTAGGTCATAACAGGACAGAGTGGACAATTAGTTGCTTATATTAGTTGCCGTAAGTATAACTAAGTCAAAAGAATTTTGCAAGTCAAAAATAGATTAAGAATTTGATGCAATAAGAGAACGGTAAAGAAAACAACAATGTAAAACAGGACAAAAGGTCCGATATACAAGTTAGAGAGAAATTAAGAAACAAACAATATAAAGTTTGAAGGATGTTATACTGTCTGCTCAGTGACTGAAGCAGATCCCACTTCGTGTTTAGTCCAGATCTCAGAATGTTGATCCCTCTGGCTTTTGATGTGATCAGATATCGTTTGCATGCTTTTTCGGTGGAAATTGTGGATTTCGCTATCAACTTCTTAACAACAGTTGGATTATAGGGCTAGAATTGTCTCCATGAAGTTGTCCTTTCGCGGACGAGCTAGGCATTAGTCTGCCTTCGGTATGACCAGGCGTATGGCCTTTTGTCCGATACACTGTCCACTACAAGCGTACATAAGCTGATATAGAAAGATTAGGACAGCGAAGACAGTTTGCTTTGTCCTGAGGAACAATGGACATATTTATGTTAAATACTACGCTGATATGCACTGTCAAACGTAGGTGCTGACAGCTACTGGTAATTTCCATTCAGAAATTTACAACTGCTTTTCAGATTTCAGTGGTGCTGCAATAGATACTTCGTTTTGTCATAATATGGTTTGGCATACTGTTCACGCATGGCAATGAATAGGCACCCAAATGGTAGCAGATGTCCATTTTTTCAAACTGCATCACGTTTATATAGAAAATTTTGTTCAAGCATTTCCCGTCTGCTTATATACTTTGTTTTACATTGTTTTACTTATGTACGCTTGTGAACCGTGTCGTTTTTGCATCCGTCATCCATCGTTTTCATCGTCCCTGAGTCTTGGAAAAAATGGACTTCATAATTTTTCATTTCTGAGTTTCGGGTAAAAGTGCCTAGCAGCTTCTGGTTATCAGGTTTCCAGTCGCAAACTATAAACGTCTCGTGCATTTCGCGTGCACATTTTAAAACTGCAATCATGTACTCATACGGCCTTTGCAAAGGCCTCCGTCTCTGATTGATATCAGCCAAAATTGTCCCAAGAAAAGAGCCCATTATAAAGCGGTCTTTTAATTTACATTAGGGTCCGTTACAAAGAAGTTTCACTCTTCAGTTATACCTCTTGAGTAGGCCTTTTAGTGCTTTGGAAAATTTTCCAATGTTGAGTCACTTTTGAAGGGCAGGCCAATGTGGGGTCATTTTTAGTTGATTGATGGAAGGATAGATAATACGTATGACAAGCGTCTAACACAGTTCCATTTTACGAGTGGAACATTTCTTGCTGATGCTTAATTTAGCCGCATGGAGAAAAGATTATTGAACAGACCACTTTGTTTGCATTTTTTCATTCCATGGAGCTTTTTGGCATAACAGCAATGATTACTACGGAAAGACTAAAGTCCCCTCGGTAATGCTTGCGTGAAGTAAAATTGTTTGCAGCTTTTTCATTCGAAAAGTTACACCAAAAAATTAGTTCGTTTGCAAAACAGTTTTGCCCTTCTGTTGCTGCCAGTTTCTAAACAAATTCCATCGCGTTTCATGTAGTGATCGACTTTCGATCTAGTACGTTTTGGTTTTTGCAGAAAAATGTCACAGTTTAAGGCAAACAAACAGTTTCTCATTTTAATTCTAAACTGTTGCTTGGAAACCGAAAAGCTTAAACTTTGCAGTCTGTCAAAAAGCGACAAGTGTTTTCCTCGAACGAAACACGTCAAGTTCAACGGCTGCCTTCGTCAACAATTTTTCCCTTCTGCAGAGACCCATACACGGGTGATGATAGGAAATAAACAGCCAATATAATTCTCAGCCCACATCTCCTTAGTTCATTGATTCGGTTGAGCTATCTCATGACTACTCCCATTTAGATTTATCGGGGCGCAATCAGTATATCGCTTGTTGGCAGTGGTGCGCTTGATCAGTTCAGTTGTTTAATCCCTGTGTCCGTAAACACACTAGCGGGACTTGTGTCGTTAGTCAGAAACGAATAACCCAGACATTGTTTACTGATCGCAGTTGTCTCATGATACAACCACTGCTTCCCCATCACAGTCTATCTAGGTATTGGAGACAAAGATTCTGCGTTTGTGGAGGACTTAAGTTTAAGTTGAGAAACAACTCATTATCTCGTGAAATTTATGATGTCGTCGGCTCACAGGAAAATGATGGCTGTATCAGCAATTTCATCGCAAAATTTTGTACTTGGAAGGCTAGAAAGTACTTGATTACTTCTAAGTCTGTTCTCGCACGAAAGTCTGAACTCTTGGATAGAATTACTCACGTCTACTTGATAACAAAGTCAAATTAATATGTGGTCAAACAGTTGATGATGAGAACGCATACAATTAGCTGATTGTCAAATTTTAGAAACTTTCAACCAGTTGATTGTTTCCTGGTGAGAAATTTGAAATCGGAAAAGAAATAAATTGGCTCTGGCAAGCTCACCGATTTTTCTGCCTTGTATCGATTCTAATAACAAGGGTTTTATGCTGAACGGTTTCCATGCAACAAGATCATATTACCATTCATTTGGCAGAAAAACTAATTATTATTCTTTCTCATCAGGCGGGTTTATCGATAACATAGAATATCCCTCTCAACTACTCATAGTGAATTTCTTAAAATTGTTTTCTATGCAACAAATGGAAGAACCTCGCATTCACCGACAGGTCTAACAAAGGTGCTAGAAATTGGGGACGATAAGCTTCCCACAACGATTAAAATATCATACGGTGCAAACCAGAAAAACCACTTTATTCTGAAATTTGCCAATGCAACGAAGATCACAAACTTGTCCAACACATGATCTGAGTTAATACTTACTAGCTGATTTTAATCCCTGTCACTCGTCCATATCCGGAAAAACCTAAGCAGGCCTTCTGTCCTCTTATTAATTCATATCGAAAATTCATCCATCCTGTCTCACAGGTTGCCGCTTCCACCACTTCGTGGTGACTGATGACATTGAGGTGTTTTATCCAAATGGAATGTCATCCACATTGCCCTAACAACGCTACAGTGGTTCCGTACTTATTCTCTCCTCCTGCATTTTCACTTATCAACAACTTCAAACCCGGAGAAAAACACCCATAAGCTACGTGATGTCTTTCGATCACGCGTGATGGGTGAAACGAATTTCGACGGTGGTCGACGCAAAACTCAATTGTTAAATCCAACAGGCTGCACTTTTTCCTTGCCGTCAAAACCAATAAGTCTGATTGGAAAACTTTGCGTAAACATAGAAGCACCTGTTTCGCCTCATCAGTGAAGCACATTCGCTTGTCTCACATAAGCTGCAGTGACTAATTTCATCTGGTGTTATAAATAGGCAGAATTTGCGAATAAACGTGAAAATACCCAATACGTTTAGGTGCTGTTCTTATAAATTAGCAAATTGGAATATACATTGCATAAAATAAGCTTCGTGTGGAACCAGGGCTACCTGTACAATCGCTGGCGGTGGACTTTAAATTATATACATAAACATATATGTGTATATATATCCATATGTGTGCAACATATTTCACATAATTACGTTCCGCTCCAGCATATAGCCACGTTAAAACCCAAGTATTTTTACTATCTGTGGGGAAGTCACGAGGCTTTTTGTTGATAAACCGTCAGCTATTGCTTTGCTTCTTGCGCATGAATTCTAGAAATTACGGTGATATCCTAATTAGTTATCATCTGAATACCTCCACCATGACGTAATAAGAGTTTGTTGAGGAGAACAAACCAGGATTTATCCGCGACAGACTCACATATTGCCACAAATGCGGGATCGAAAAACACGATTATTTGGTCTGACTGCCAGGGTTCCTCAGTATTTTTTGGTCATTTCGTTGTGGTACCCGGCGTCCCCGATATGAAATAAATTTTTTACCTTAAGCGTCACGAAGTTTCAGCGCTACCGTAATAATATCCAGTGCGCAGGTAGCTCAGTGACTTCTCATGTCAAGGCGTCAAACGCATTTTCCACAACAACTTTTAGCTGGCTATCATCAAGCTAGAAGGGAGCCTCTCTACTCAAAATAATATGTTTATTGGACCCTAATATACAGTACAGTATACCGCATTTTTCAGGTGAACATTCGTTTCACTATATTGCCAATATCCTTAAAATCCGTAAAAACGCCTTTTTTACTAATGTGGCAAATTCCTCTCTATCATTAATGTATTATTTTTGATCCTATGAAGTGGCTCCTCTCATATTTTCGTGACATAGCGGCCAAATAAGACATATATAAGGTGCAACAAATAACCTGAAAATGTTTTTGTTGGTAATGTCCATTTTGCCAACTTTTTACTGGTTTCTACTGGCTACGCATCCGTCAGCAGAACCACGAATCGCCGAATTAACTCGCTAAATATTTTCCACTGATGTATGAAACAATTACCTTTCCCCTTATTGCTCTATGAGCCCACATTTCTTATTCACCGACAATTGAAATACTTAAATGTTTTTCTCCATATCTGGACGAGTTTGTGAAAAATCATTACCAATTACCTCCCTAGGATCCGATAAAATAAATGCTGTGTAATTTCGGCGAGAATATGCAAGCTTGATTTATTTTTCGGATGTCCTCGATCTCCTGTACAGAGGCATGGGTTTCGCATGGTTTGTCTTCCTGATACTGTGTAAATCGTGGTCTTGTTTGGCTTAAAACTCCGGGTACGCTTTAACAGGAAAAGATAAAGTGGGCGACCTTCCTATTAGTCCAGTGTCCTCTACACGAAGGTACAAGAAGATTTCAGAATGGTCAGACTACTACTACTACTACTACTACTACTACTACTACTACTACCAATACTACTACTACCAATGCTACTACTACCAATACTACTACTACTACTACTACTACTACTACTACTACTACTACTATTGCTACTACTACTACTACCAATACTACGATAACACCGCACTACTCGTGACCGAACCTAACACAGGTGCTTTTTGATTCAAATCAATATATTTCCAATAGGAGTTCTCTAGGTTAGGACCACCAATCATTAATAATTAGCATTTAAACTAAGCTATCCCAATAATCAAATATACAAATGCAGCTTGCACTTGCAAATAAAACCGTGGGTCGTCTGCAAACGCAAATGAATTTGAGTTGGTTAGCAATGTTGAGCAAAAACTAGGATAAATCCTAAGGCCACTTCAAACAAATTTAGGTAATGCCTGTTTTTTTCTTCAGACGAGCCTGCTTCGACATCCAATACCACAAAGGTTTGGCTGGCCTTATCGCTCGCATCAATGCGAGCGACTGACTTAAAAGATATTTGAAGTCGCCGTTTATGATGAACGTTAACATTTGTTCTATTAAAAGTCTTGTGATACGCAAGTCTTAGAACCCGTTAGAGTCCGAAACCAATAAAATCATACAACACCAAAATTAAACTTTAGAAAGCTTGCGAAATAGTACAGAATGAAAAAAATATAAATTGAGGAGGCGATGCATTATATTTTAATTTTCAAGATTTTGTTTGGCAAAATCTAATCCAAGTCAAATGGCAACGTTTCCCTTTGTTACTAATTGTTGCCCACATCAAAACAGATGCACACGTGACATGGTGAATGCAAATCAAGTCAATTTGATTTCATTTGGTCTGGTATATTGATAAGCTGTACCCATGTGAGCATCAAAATATCTCACGGAGATAATTCGGTCAAATCATGATTTAATTATTCACCATATTTTGTTCGGGTTCAGTTCATCGATTGGGTCATTGATTCTTACTTGCTCTCATACTCGCACGTTGGTATATGCCTACATACACGATACCAAAATAACCGGTTCTATCGGTTAACTCCGCCTGCTTGTATACCGATCTCTCCATAGATACTTTAACGTGCATGACTTCAGGTAGCATGCTAATTATTGTATTTTGTGATTTATCTCCCTACTTGCTGTTTGTTGTCTAGCTCTTTTGTTACGATTTATTTGTTATCCCCGAGTTGACTTTTGTCAGCCACATGTGGTCAAATGTGAATGAAGTCCGCCTGTACACCCATGAACACCCGCATTGTTCAGTTAGATCATTCGTGAAGCAGTTGTTGTCCAAACTTGTTCTACTTTTTCTACAGCAGAATACAGAGGTCCAGCTACGTCAAATATGATTTTCATTTCTAGCTTTTTAGCTTTATCATCTGTGTTTTACGGAAATGCATGTAAAATGAATAACAGTTTATGTTTTTTGTGATTTAATGTCAGTTGAGCATGCGAACCAAGGATATGCAAATATGGCTGTGAAAAGAGAACTATCACTGGAATAAAAATATATTTCCTAGCTTATATTGGTTTGCTTTGCCCACTGGTAACAATACTTGCAAACTTCCTAACTTAAAATCGCGTTGTGGTTTGCCATTTTGAAAAGTTGAATTCGTTGAGCCTTTGATTTATTACTCGAATGAGATTTTGTATTGATGGAGGGATGGACAGAGGTGCGAAAACAGCTACCTCAAGATATTTAATGTTTTCTGTTCGTTTGATTTACCGTCGCCCTTGGGATCCGGTTTCACATCCAATTTTCATATCAAAATGATACTGATCCCCCACTTTCGTTTCTTGGACTATGCTGAAGCATTTCATGAAATATACCACCATCTAAATGCATATAAAGCTCCCGTGGTTAGTAAGCATGAACTGTAAGGTGTTTTCATAGAGCAAAATGTATTTTTTTAACAACCATGATTCCACTACGAAATTAATCTCTATATATATATATATGAATTGCAAAGTTACAATCATGAGACGTCAGTTTTAGGATTGTCTTTCTGACAAAGAAGATTTGTGTTTTGTTAGTACCTGGGCTGAACGTCGCCTACGGATGAGTAGGGAAACACAATCAGTAATGCAATTATAATGAGTTCATTCTTTTAATAGTTTTGGTGGAACAGATTTTCGGTTTCTCTAGAACAGACGCATCTGTTGCTGTATCAGAAACTTCAAATAGAAATAGATATTAAAGAAATAAGTTCCAAAGCAAGCCGACTTTGCCACCTAGTGGCTTTGGAAGTCTCCAAACGAGAATTAATCAGGTCAATCTTGCGATGCGCTGCAGCCTCAACTAGTCGCACATCCGGTTGATCTGATCTTGTTTTCAACAACCAGTCTCAACCAAAATGATCAAAACGATAGATTCATTTAACGGAGAGGCGTCCTGACATGGGATATTGTAATGCATGATGAATAGGAAGGAAATTTCAATCCGTTACCCAGATGTCACCTGCTGTGAGCTTAGTCTAAATACGCTCCCAGCAGAGAGTAGTTTTTGTAACTAACTAACTAACTAACTACCGAAACAAAATTTCCCTTTGAGTCAACCAGCAAACCCAGCCAAGACGTCCGAATTCTCTCCAGTGAGTCCCAGTATCTCAGCTCATCGAGCACATGCGGCCGGAATGCATGAACTAAATACATGGGCTTGTTTGATTCTTGAAGGAATTGAGGACTTCGCACACTCGGATTGTTCCTAAAAATCTTAATCTTTCCTTAAACCAAGCCCGTAGAGTAAAGAGCTTTGGACGCAACATGCCAAATTTGCATGAACAGCTCTAGGGCAGTCACGTGATACATGATTTGATGGTCATCATTGTTAAAAGCAAAAAAATCAATTAAATGACCCAGATGTCTGGAACCGGAAATACGCTAGCCGTAATTTTGCATTAATAAACGCACCACATAATGATACGACATACGGTCGAACTTCTATTTTTAGGAAGTGAATGTAGTCAATTCAGAACCCATTCGCTAAGTCTGTCGGACACAAAAAGCCAAAAAAGATTCTTTTATTCTAAATAACTATCGGTTTCTCTCCACCTTCAAGTACGACACAATCGAACAATTTCCTAAGGTTGTCTGGCTTCCGTCTTAATGCCAGCCCAGTTAGTATTTGATTCCCGTGCGTTATTTTGCAATAGTGCATCTGGTGTGAATCGTCGAGTCACACGTCACTAAAACCGTGCACATGATCCGAGCAGTTGTATTCCATGCACAAGATCACCAATCTGATGTAGACAGACAATTTTCATCTTTGTATGTGCACTGAAAGATTCTCAGAATACAAACTGTATTTGGTTTTCATTTTCATTTACTACGAAACTCGATTTAGAGCTGTTGTGCCTAAACTGCGGAATGCGAACTGTACCGCAAGAAATTAGTCCTAGTTTCAGGTGAACGTTATCTCACTGAGTGCAGCAACCGATTTACATTGGCTCTGTACACCGAAGTACACAATCGTTATCCAAAAAACTACAGGCTCTGAGGTAGCAAGTTATCTCTGTGTGCAATAATGAGTCATATGTCAGATTCAGGTGATCGAAACAATTCCCAATCTGTATACCAAGTTAGCACCATAGCAGAATATCTCAGTTCTTCAAACTTCATTAGCTCCCGTGACTGTAAACACTTGCTTGTTTCTGATTGCATCACAACCATCTTCGTTAACTCTTGGAATTTCATAGTAATTACTTCGGCTTTCCGGTTTTGCTACCTCCCTATTAATCAAAAGTCTCATACTTCTCTTAATATTCTTGATTAATGTCTAGTAACTTCTCTATATTTTGTCTTTCTAAATGCTGTTATTCCGAAATTGAAAGACAACAACTCTCCCGAGGTGTAACAATAAGTGGTATACAGCTAGGCGTATACATTAAGGTGACAAACAAGTAGTTACATGGGAGTGGTTTTTCAGTAACATTCCACCTATTTTTTGAACAACAAAGGAAACGATCTTCTAAACTTTACTCCCCAAGTTGAAAACGATGTTTGTGATAAAGGAAATATCTGTAAAAATGAATTTGTTTTCACCTTGGCGTGGTTCCGACGCAAACAAGAGTGGACATATATTGAAACGAACAACGTGGCTGGGAGTTTCATTACTGGTTTTCCACGACGAGTCAAACGGTACCCTTTAACATTGGCTGTTACGCGGTGGATTGTTGTTTACTCTATGCATCCTTACCAACTGCGACGTAAATGGCATAATTAACTCAATATATTGATGCATTGAAGTCGTGTCATTGCCCAACTCGAGAAGCGTGAACTTCACTGGTTGAGCTGCATCGATTTTTTTTAAAACTAGGCAAATAACGGTGAACAGGGTTATAACGTTATAAAATTTAGAAACTTCCTAATATGCAATTAACGAAGTTTTGGGTCATAAAATAAAAATCCACTTTTGGTTAGTTTTCACAATTCACTTATTATTTTAAGATGCGGAGATAATCTTGTTCCTCACCTAAAAAACGTGCACTTACCAGTTACCAGTTTTCAAAAATGTGATGACGCGACGTACTGATTACATACTTTAAATAAATGCCATTATTTTATTTAACGTGATATAAAAGTTTGCAGATTGTTAGGGATAAGTCAAAGGTGATCGAAAACTGGACAATTAAGTCTATCGGAGTAAAATGCAATTATGATTCTATAAAATCTTGTGGTAGCCACCATTATTTTACATGTTTGGTCCGTGCGCCTCTTGTGTAGGAACATCAGCACAGCGACGTTAATACTTTTCGCACCTTCCCATCCCGTCGTTATTCCCTCGTTCTGGTTGTTTTTTAAAGTCCCATAGCTAGTGGTCGGTTTTCAGCAAGGCAGACACTTGTTGCAATTCTAGCCTAGCTGGTTAGCGTTAAACGATGTGGGCCCAATTGAAACAGCAAAATTTGTGTCCAAGGCTTCATCTGTCAGCTAATCTTGGTGGAATGTGCCCGGCAGGATGGATTATTAAAAAATAGAAAGTATCGCTGCGCCTCCTCAAGTTACATCGAGGTGAAAAATGTGAAAAGTGACTCCCATTTAAGTCTGCTATTTTCTCTAGAAGCAACTCAGTGATCGGTACTAACCGACGTTCGTCGATGCATCATAAAATCCGAAAGATAGTGTTCAACTCAGCAGAAAGTCTATCTCTATGATCGATTGCAAACTCTATTTCGACAGAAAGGATGAAAGTAGCAATGAACTAACGGTTTACGTGTTTACGTTAGTATAACCGTGGTTCTCAGGCACGTACTATAAACAACACTGAAGGGAACTATCTGTGTTTTATGAACATAAATACACTGTAATGCAGCCGGTGAGTTGTGTTTAAAAGTAAGAAAATAGGTTTGGTAAACTTGAAGATTTGCAAAACCAATTCAGATCTAAAATAAGTAACCCAAGCGGGACCCGAAACCTCAAAACGACAGCGTGTACACTGTTTGCTTCAAAGAGACATTCTACTGGGGTTTGCTGTACCGCGAAAAGTCTATCATGATGAATGTCGTATTCTTGAATGTTTGAAATGAATGGCTAGCTATTGCTTGGTAAGCGCCCAGGTTAAGACATATCTGGTGGTGAGGTAATATTCGATATCTGATTAAATATCCAGTTTAAACTACAGCAATCCAATCGGTACTGCCATGCAGGACAGAAAAGTGGCCATTGTAGAACGGAGACATGCATAGACTTCTAACCTTTAAACTAAGGTGCCTTCATAATATGCCTAGAATACTGTGGGGAAATTTCATTGAAGGCACTGAGACCAGGAATAGGGCGTTGTGTCGCAGACAGAAATAGGTAGGTAAGGCACTAGATCTGATTACTTTAAGCTCTATGGATCATGTCGTTCATATCCAGAAGTTGATTCCTTTTTCGTACTTCGTTCATTGTGGGTGGTAACTGTTGGAATATGGGTCGAGACTGTCATTGTGTGGACCGAAGATTTCCGAAAATCTTGTTGGGTGAACTAACCCAACTGGATTGCCGAGTTGATACCCACGATATCTCTTACACGTTCGTTGAGGAAATTAGATGATGTGGCTTTATACCAGAGTCAATGGTGCTCTGAAATTCAGCTTATTTTCTTTCCACATAACTGTCGTTTCTTATCGTCTTACAGCTGTTCGTTCGATATTCTGCTTTGAGTAGGCGCTGCTGTGAGGCACAATCCGCACCGAAATGCAGTGATACAGATCTGATATTTTTAAGAGTTGTTGTTAAATGAACCAAGCAAACGTAGGCATGCTTCTACAGCCCATATGCAAAGGGTAAGAGTAATTAGAATAGTCGGGCTAAGTTGCTGTCTGCGTGAGAATCGTGCCAGATCCCACGACTGAATCTGTTCAATATAATCTACCTGTCGCAGAATCAGATATTTCAAGGAATAAGGGACCTAACACCTTACTGAGGACAATTGTTTTTTCCACAAAGTGCACTAACGGAGCATCGGTGACGAATAATGAAAACTTCCAAAAGATGCTTACTAATTATAACGGAATATCTCTGTTGTCCACATAAAACAATGAAATCTCCGGTGGCAATTTCTGACTTTACCTTAACAAATGGGTACGCCGTAACTCGGGACGCTTTATATCAAATGGTGTTGGGTGAGGTAAGGTCAGACGTGCACTGGTAGGCCGTGCCAACGCATATTGTTGCGCGGTTTCCAAACTAAGGGTGTTATTTTCCGAGACCACAGCAATTACATCTGACCAACTGATTTTGGTGGATATCAAATCTGAGGTGACTAAGACAATTCTTTTGCTCGTGATATGTCCTAGTCGCTAACATAATGGCAGGGTTGGGGAAAAAACAAACGAGTTGGTTAGCACCTGCCTTCATTTACCCTATTTTGACAACCAAACAAGTTGACCTAACCAAGCGAACAGGAGAGAAATGAGGTTCGGAAAATGAAATGACGAACCTCTTGCTCAAACAGAAAGACAAAAAGGCCTGTCAAGGATAAAAACCTGATTGTAGTGTAAAATAGGTTTTGTTGGTCAAAGTTTAGTCCATAAATTCACATTCTCCATATCGGTGCACGATTGGATCGGGTTTTTTCGGAAACTTTAACCTTTGTCTGTCTTGCACCTGACCAAACTAAAAAAGCAATCGAAAAATAGATGTACTCCGAATATTATCACATCCAAAAATTAAAACTCCTATGGGAAAAATAAGAAAAAAGCGCTTTGACTGCAAGTCCAAAAAACAGATTTCGCCCACGAAACATTGTATTTCTAAATCCTAGCCGATTGGTTTGATAACAGTGGCGCAGCGGGGTGAAAATGCAGGAGCAGTCTAATGTAACTTCTAACTTCCACGAAAACCTGAGAATGAATTCACAGTCACTTTGAATGCTTAAAGCTTTCGTTTTCACTAAACGTCCAAAATCTATAGAGCTTCAATGGAGTTGAGATTTTCTTGCATCTGTTCTGTCTAGCTCACCCGCTGATCGCCTCGCAGAAATTTCGGTCCACTAGTGGGCTGTAACTGAGGCGACTGAGCACATAGGTAGACATCACATAATTACGACCTGACAACCTTCTGGTTTTTTCTCCAGTCCGTTAAAAGAACATTTATGTAAGCTAGTAAATGTGCGGTAGAATATGAATAATTCAACTGTTATGAGTGTAGTATTTCGGCTGACTATGTGCACTGACCGACTGTTTCAACCAGGGAACTCTTCGGTGATCTGCTCCAAAGTTAATTGCACCATTGTTGGTGGCTATGAGCCGCACGCCAGTGGGTGTTTTTCAGACTTCACCTGGTTAACCAGCGCTGTCTAAACTGATCAGGACCTATTGAAAAATAAACGGACGTAAGTGAGAACTCCAGTCTGGTGCAAATACGTGCATGTGTGCGCGAGTGTACCGCTTGAAGTTGATTTTAATCAGTTGATAGATGGAACAAAAGGTTGAAATTATGTAAACAAATTTCCTCTCCATATCCTTCACGCAACCTCATCGACCCGAAAGCTATTTGGTTGCTATCCCGATTAACCATTTGCCTTTAACGCCCTCCTAAAAACACAGCACTCCGGATGAATCGTCAGACCCCATTAGCGTAATAGAGCTTCCTCACTCGACCTCTTTTAGACGCTTTCGGAGCATGAGTTAACGCATCTCAATGGTTTCACATATCGGCTGTCTTACATAAACATACCTTGCACTACCTTGTTTGGTTGACTTGAAATGTGATGTCCAAAAAACATCTGTTCACACTCATTTTCTGCTACATATAAGGTCTGGGTGGATTAGACATAAACATAACCGAGAGGCAACATGTGTGCGTTTGCATTAACTCGTTCTGTCGACGCAGTCATTCGCTCTTCCCCTAGTTTTAAGCATTCGAATTCATCGCAAAAAAACGTTACAGGATTTCCGAGACTAACCTCTCGACGTGTTTGTTTCAGGAAATTCAACACAAGTTTTGGTTGATACATATGGATATCTAGAGTCTGTGTATCGAACAGATCTGAAACAATAAAGTCATAGGTTGCCTTCAAAAAGCACGCTCAATTCGCAAGGGATCAGTTATTTTTTTGCCTCCCGTTAATTCTTGTAAAACTCAGTATTTACGAACTTATCCTCACTTCTTCTAATTTCACATAAATTCCATGACGGAACCAGGGGCAAACTTAACACTCGTAAAGCCTAATATGCAGAGCGTATGTTTTGGGAACTAAAGCAAGATTATTTTTGCTGTCTCTACTTTTGAATAGAGCACCATTTTAAGCGAAAGTTCACAAATAGACAGCATTCCACATTTTATCAATCTGAATGTCCAAATACTACAAAAGTAAAAAGTCCGAAAGTCAACGACTCTGGTTTACCAAAGGTGCTTGCACGTCAAGATGAACGCCAAGTCGAGCTCAGAAAACTTGCATGCAAATTCGACCGTCGGAAAGAAGATAGTAAAATAACTTCTCGGCGGCCGGAAGAGATGGGAGATTGGAAGTGGGTGAAGGTTTTCAGTCTAGGCGGACCTTCTACAGTTAAACCCGATCAGGTAGGCACTACTAACAATGACCCACTTACGTTTGCTGCACTCAAGTACGGGACATTTCAACTTGGCGCGGAAAAATAAAAGATGCGCGGAGTTTAAAAAAACTGAACAAGGAAAATTAAACCAGCAGAAGACAAAATATTGGCCACGTGACGACCGTCAGTCATGTCGAATAAGTCAGCGTCATGCGAAGTAATCAGCTACAGCAATCCGGAATACCTCGTAGGTTCCATTAGTTTAAACCCCAAAAATTTACCTTCTAATTCTCTCTGAATGAGGTTTATTCAAGCGACAAACTTCTCACTTATGTGATAGCTTCACTTTGCCGTTAATCGATCTGCTTTCTCCATGGTAAATACAAACCCAGTGATTCTCACCTTCAAAACCACAAACGCATTCTACCGTTTTTTTAACGAACTTCATCTACCACGGTTATCATTTTCTTGTTTCAAAGCAAAGACTGCACTGATGTGTTAACTTGATGCTTACGGTCACAATTCTATTGTAATGAGTACAAGATCGTGTGAGCTATCGCCCGGCCATTGCCCATTTACATGGATTCCCCAAACATGACTGACTGTAGTGTGAAGCTGAACGAAGTCTCCTAAGAAGGTGGTTTGATTGAGCGACCTGTTGCAGAAGGTGAGTAATAAAAGATAGTCATTTTCAACGGGTTTTCCCCTAGAGCCTTGTGTAATGGTCCCCAAAAGTCAATCAGAAAGGAATGACCTGCATAATGAATATTCAACAGCGGGCGTTTTCGAGATGGTTGAAGACCACTCTTAATAGGTAACTGCATGTAAATTGTGAAGGTACTAACAACCTTTTAATTCATGTTAAGAATTCAAAACCCATGTTTAAATTTACCAAACCAGGTTTACGAATGGAACAGTGATTTAATGCTTTGTACTTTGAACTCGCTAGTTCACGTTCGTCTGTGTTATTAAAGTACCCATTCACTGTTGGCTTCCAACGGTGACAGTCCGTCATCTATCGATACTTCAACTTCAGTAGCCTCTTTCTTCGACGCGATAGGCTCAGAGGAATTGTAGTCGTTATTTTACCAAACAATAACCCTGTTCAACTTTCGAGGTATGGAAATTGAGAAGATTCATCAGGTGAAATTCTCAAACATGCTGGGGAATCCTCTGAAGCAAATATGGACCGATTTCCAACCATAATAAACTGTTTCCTTTTAGGATGATTCGCCTTTAATCCGGCTTTCTGTCTGCAAGTTGTTTAAAGACTTCAGCAAAATCTCACGGTCAAGGTAGAACTCTCCGCCTAGCCTGAAATTCAGTCTAGCTGGTCAGTTTTCCACGATGATTATACGATAGACAATTTGAGTTGTGAGTCTTTTGGGCGTCACAAGGTGCATTCCGTTTTATTCATGCTTCCAAAGTAGACAGTGGCAAATAAACCGTCTAGGGGGAGATGAAGCCTCATTAACTGTAATACATCTGTCGCTTATGAATTACCCAAACTTGAGGTCAGCAGTTATTTTCCCGGACACCTATTCTATGTTGCATTCAACGAATTTCTAAATTATTCTATTTACCTGCTAGCCGGATGAAAAGTAATGTGGGTGAAGACAGAAAACAAAAATGAGAGGACATGGGGTAATCAGACCAGATCCCTCTTATTAGATCAGCACATGGTACTGAAAGCAGTGTCGGAGGGTACGTGATGTGTCTCTCACGCAAGAGAAATCGAAAGACCATTGCTTAACAAAACACAAGGCTAATTAACCATCACTGAAGGAACATGTGGCAAAAAATCAGTGTTTCCTAAGAAGAACAATTTAGAATGACAAGTATCAATAATTTTTTACTCAGTTTTTCGTTCGCTATTGTCTTCCGGATTCATAGTCAAAATAAGCTTTCGACTGAAAATTAAGGCACAATTAGCGCCATAAACCTACCTGTGTTAAATATGATGATGACGTTGCCGATTTAGGCTGCATTTCTTTTATCATACGGTAGACTCACCATATTTCAGGAAGACTGTTTCAGTTAGTTAAGTGCTTTCAAAAGAGAAAGACAAAACCCGCATATATTCCTCATAAAAGCTCAGTTCCAAATATTTGTCTACTGTTGTCATTAGCCCTCGCTGTCATTCAGTGGAGTATTTATGCCTACCAATTTAGAAAGACAACGATGCACTGCTGAGTGGAACATAGTTATTCTTCTATTCTTCTGATCTCACGTTTTAGCTTAGTGCTGAGTTTTATTGGTTGTCCATGCCACTTGGATCGATCCACCGATGGTCCAGCGGTCAGGATGGTTTTTTCAGTGCGCGAGTTGTGGGTTAATTTTCTCACTTAGCATTCTTTCATGTTTCCAGCTATTTATAAATGTATATACGCCAAAGAAAGAGGGACGAAAAATGGGGCTTTCGTGGGGTTTGACAACCATGTCAAATTCTCCCAGCTTTTGTTTTGAGTCGTCATTAGTTTATGAAAATCCGTGGATCCTCTGAGGATGTTTTAACACTGGGTTGCACAAACATAAGCCATAGTCTGTTCATGATAACCCGAATCCGACAGAGGGAAACCATGTCAAAAACCATTGGAGTTCGATGAGCGGCATTCCTTTCCTTTTCCTTTGGGTCAATTCGGATCAATTCCCAATACCCCCTAGGGTTTCAGTTAAAAACACATTTCGTAAGCTTCTGTTACAGTAAGATATCGCCAAGGAGAAAATAGTGGGCCTCTGTATACTGGCAGGTGTCATTCGCCGATCGACGAAACCAGTGACAAACTCCCTTCATATTGTAGGAAACACTTTTCGGGTGAAGGCCCACGCGTCCTTCTCATCGTCACTGCTTGTCCATGAGAGCTTCTTTCGCAGGCGATATCAAAATCCTTCATTCCCAACCACTGGTTTGATGACCATTGTCTTATCTATAGCTTAAGGTAACACCAGGTAGTACAAAACCTTGTCCCCGTTAGCATTCTTTGGTTAGTCATGACTCAATTCCCGTAACTATTGCAATTCACCGGTGGAAAGCTCCATGAAGTATTACTGATCTTTAGGACCTAATAGACTTGGGATATCAGTTAAACACTTCATTGCAGAAGAAAATTCGGTAATCTAGTCAACATTTATTGGCGCCACAAATGTTTCAACGTGAGATATTATCAAACTATATTGAGTGTTTAAATTGAGAGTAGATATTTTACTAATTCAACTTTCGCTAACAGGAGAACGAATCAAAATCTTCCTTAATAGTTCATTCTTGGGCTGAACTCATACGACGTGTTTACGAGAGCACTGTTTTTCTAAGATTTTAACAGAAGATCTTGGATTCTGAACCGCACATATTTCATCTTCAGAGAGGGTGACATTGTCAGTTGGTAGCCCTCCAGTCGTGGACTATCATTAACAGCAAATACACTGGCGTGGAGGTGACAGCGCTACATCGAGCAACTGAAAAAATTATTGACAAATTTTCAGACTACGCTGTCTCCAAATATTTATTCCCCTGACTTTCGCTTAGTTTCTCACCAACGGCGCAATGGTCCACTATCCTTGCCCGAAAGCTAGGGTGGCATACGCCGGTGGGTTCCAATTCCACCTAATTGAAGGTTGTTTGTCCAACGTCTTTAGAAACCCATTTTTATCCATGCACGTGAATTCAAAATGTTAAATAGTGGCTGATCCATAGAGACGTCTTGTCCCGACATTCCAATTACGAGAAACTCACTATGTCCTATGCTTAGGTAATTCGGGTGAGTAATCGACAATCTTAGCCCCAAATGTCCATACACTTCGGCATAGAATTATAACCCACTTGATAAAGTGTACAGAACACTCAACTCAGAGTAGCATTCTTGTGTGTTCAGGTCGCGTCGATTTTGAAGACCTCTCAAAAGTAAATCACAAAAGTACATAACTAAGCCAAAAATCATACGAAATTAAATTTTTTTGATTTGTTGATCGTTCATTATCTAACCTTTAATTAGTGATGACGGCCTGTTATTTCGTCCAGCTCATGACTGGAAGGTTATGCGAGTAGGTTTGGAGTTGATGTTTCACTGCTAGCAATGATGCAATAACAATAATAGATCACTAGAGTAAGTGCTGACAAAATAGGTACAAGAGTGACAAATTTTAATTCCCTGAAAACAACGTATGCAAACCACAATATATCTGTCCTTCTTATGCTAGTAAAATCACACGGACCAGATTCCGTGAAATGTTTCCATTTTTCCAATTCAACTTTATTTCGCTCAAAAATTCTGAAAAACGAGGAAAAAACTAGGCCGCATAGTGTTCCAATCAATGAGCACCTGTTAGCGGCTTTTGAAACATTGCCGCGGTCGCGTTATAACCGCAATTAGTTAGGAAAAGTTGAGGCTAAAAATTCACCTCTGCCTGCTTATCTTACGCTCGTCAATCTGTAGATGGATATCGCCGGGCAATGCACGACACGTTGTATCGGTCAGAGGGGGGTTTGAAGTGGCACTCGAAATGTGTGGAAGAAGTGTTCCCGGTCCATAGGGTGATGTGATCTAAGTTTTTGCTTCATTCTATTTAGTTACACAACTCTCATAATCAGTTTTTCAGGAGAAAAACTAAAAAAGTTTACACTTCACGTGGAGTGTGTAACAGTAACTGAGTAAACTAGTATTTTATTTGTTGATGTAAAGTAGTTAAAGTAGTAACTAGCAAAATAATCAATTATGAATGATTTAGAAAAAATGTTGCTGTAAAATTCCCGATTTCTTGACAATGTGTGTTGACAAAATCCAAAGCAGCAAAATAGCCCCTTTTATTTGATAATTCATCCCCAATAGGGGTAAAAACTAGTTTCCAGCTAAAAATAATGTTGGCGATTTGGACACTGAATTTCTAAACAAAGGACCTAAAGAGGTCTTCAACGCGCTACCATTTGCATACCCTGTGCGTCCAGTTAGAGCTTCCAGCCTGCGAGGATATTTTATTCCTTATTTTTCGGCTGTTTTTTTGTTCCAGAATTGTTCCGAATTATTGCAAGTGACCGAGATTACGAGCTCACCCATATGCTACCAACATATTTTCTGGAGTAGTGACAAAATTTTCATGCTTTGGAGCTCCCTAGTTAGAGGAATATCGTTAAAAATGACAAAGTGTAAAATGCGCTACTTCGAGGACTACTCGAGGATTCCTTGAGGAACGTCACGATACTTGGGCTGCTACATTTAGTAATCAGGTTGAGTCTGTTACTAATTTCATATATCTATGAAAATAAATTTCTAATGTTGTGCAATCCTTCTGACCCAGGCATCTTTAAGAAATAAGGACTTGACAAACGGAATATTTTTATTTAAATAAAACCTCACCAATTCCGCTAACTTTTCCGGCTTAGGGAAATCTATAAATAGCAAGTTTACAATAGTTTATGTGAACATATTTTTATCCGACTTTGCTTTATATAGCTGCGGAATGCCTGGAATTTTAGTTGATATCAGTGTTCCTAGGACATCTTTGATGTGATATACAAACAGCGGGCATAAAACCAATCTCCATTGCAGTGAACTGACTGGTCTCTTAGCTTTAAAACACCTAATGCTGTATGCGCTTGGTAATGTGACCAACTCCCTTGTGATTAATGATTATGTATCAGTCACCTTTGTAAAACACAGCATTTGTGTGACTTTCACTACCTGGCATGCATACGGAAATCTCACGGAAGCTAAAAAAGCCACTTATAAGTCTTTATAGTTCAATCATTTCTTTAGAATCCTTTCTTGTATGGATGAAATTCACCAGAATTCAATCATAATTCTTTATCTCTAAGGTAGACATTTGCGAACGAGTGGTTCAGTGTGCTCGCAACTGGAGATTTAGGCTGCAAGGCTCCTACCCTTTTGAAAGCACCCATGAAAGTCCTCGAATGGCTAAATATCTAGAAGGGGCTGCTCACCGTCTCGTCGGAAAGATTATCCTATCAGTGCTATAAAAAAGATAAACACCCAGTGCTATCCCTCAGATTGACTGAGTTTAGGTTTCATCCAAGAAGATAATTAAAATTCTGATTCCGTACTATGCATGCGGATGTGTAAAGCATATCGTAACATGCCGACGGACATTAGTGATGGAAGATTCAATCGCCATTCAGAATATATAAATTCTTCTTGATTGCGAGTGGGCTGATCAATAATTCAGGAGCTCCCAGTGGATAAAGAGCACTTCGGCCGACAACCAAGACGGAGTTTATAAAATCCACAGTTCCTTCTTCCGAATGACCCGATACTATGAGACCCCCTGACGAGTAAACAGTCAAGAAGGACCACCAGATTTTCAAACTGAATCTCTCATGTTCCGTTGTATACAATGCCATTAATTTTGTGCAATTCTGTCGGCGTCGAATTTCTTCTTTACTCTGCGAATATTTATTCTCATTTGTCATATCTTCACTTTCACCTGCATAAGGTTCACAAACAATTCTTCTCTGAACGCGGACAGTCTTAACCCCTGTTTGTCGCTAGTATCACGTTTCCTTGCCAGATATGCTAGGCACATCCGTG